>JASANE010009489.1:0-20655 GCA_030248225.1 Trileptium ribeirensis | reverse complement strand
AGCAATCTGTTTTCTCTAACCCTCACATTCACCGTTCATTGTCTTTTAGAAGTGTCGAAACATGTTATAACGCTGCTCGTTTGCTCGAAAGGCGATGGTCATACCGGGCGCGTATTTCAGACCTTAATTATATTGATTATAGTTGCGTTCTTACTGATCTGACTTTGTTTCACCAGTCACTCGCTATTCAAGAGTATTATTTTTTATGACCTAAAGCAATAAATTTTTTTTTTCTAAACTTCTAGAAAAAACAATGATTGTTTTTAATTAATTTACTCTGATTACTCAGGTAACTAACAAATTACAAGTTGAAACTAGTATATATAAACTTTTAAGCTGCTCCTGTTGTGTGTTGAATAGCTCCTGGTGCGATGCGTTCGTTCTCGTGTCAAATATTTCAAACTAAAGCGTCATAAGGAATTGCTAAATAGGTTGTGTGACCTTGTGCTTACAATTCAGTGTTTTTTATTTTCTTTTGTGTAAAATAATTTGTTAAAATTTAGCATCGTAAAATTTTATTTAGCACAAACCGGGCATATCTTGCAAACGACTCTGTATGATGTATCCATAATAGGAATGTTTTTCACCCGAGATTCAAAATTATTACTTACAATGATATACAACGACGGGATATCAGTCCAAAATATATGCAACTCAAGAATTTTCGTATCACTACATCTGTGAATATGGAGGTGTTTAAAAATGGATTTATGGAGGTGTATAAAAAGACAGTTTATCCCCACGATCGATATATTCTTGATATTTTTTAATAAAATTACCAAATTCTTGAGCGAGCGAAAAGGAACGCAGTTTTTGTGCGTCTTCCAAACATATTTTCGGGTGTTCGTATTGACCTTCCGGGAAAGCACATAGACATCAATAGTCAGTGTCTGTGGTGCATTGAAACCTTAGCAGACGGTACCTCGTATCGCTGCTGCTAACCAACTAATTATAGTTTTTTCTTATTATAAATTGGTACCAGAATCTAATCGCTTTGGATGCTGATACATCAGTTCTGAGCCTAATGTTTCTGCAACCTGCCGTATTAAGACAGATCAGGTAATTTCAGCTGAGATCACGGTGTGACATCGTAGTGCAGCGGAATGAGGCCATTTTAGGCCTGACTGCAGAATTCGTTACCTTTAAATGGTGTTAAGAACTGTTCGCAGTGCAGTCGCGGATTGCAAGATTGCAATTCCTTGAAATATAATTTAGTTTTTAGTCTTAATGATTACGTGTTGTGAAGGGTTGCCTATTTTTAATAATTTACTAGTAAAGCTCTACGCATATTAATGTGATTGCTGTATAACAATGAATGTCTAGTTGTTTATTTATTTATTTACAGTTGGCGTTGTGTTTTTGCAATGCATATTTGTAGCAATGTTACTGATGGTAAAGTGTAATGCACTGTTTTTAATTTTGGTATAAACCTACTTTTGGATATGGAAGTTTATGTTGTACCCGACGTAAGACGGCTTTTTGCACTCCCTACACCACCTTGGGGTGGACTTAGGATCCGAATGTTGTAAAGGGGGACCGTAATTCGTTGGGGAGGGTGTGGGGACAAATGTCATAAGGACGCCCTTATTAACAGTATTCGTTTGGCCGAGAGGTAGTCTTAGTGTATAAAGCATGCTGACTCCCGCGGTGGTTTTGTGGGATGTAGCGGCAAGCCAGTGCAAGCACCTGTAACTTTATGTGTAGTCATAGTAAATTTGGGATCCTAATTCTTAGAGTACAATTCCCCAAAATCTTTTCAAAAGAGTAGTTAGTTTTAAATATTTGGTACAATGGTACCAAATATTTATGACAACATTCTATTGCAGAGCCCATTAATTCGAACACAATATACGTAACAAAATTAAAATAAATGTAGCTTGAAAATTTGTCGAATATCAATTTAGCGAGTTTTGCTTGCGAACACCAAAAGTTTAGCAATTAGATCAATATCCTTGTGACGTCACTATTGCATCAAATTTGTTAGCGGACACTAAATAATGTTATGCAACCTTGATAGGCATTACTTAACAGAATTTCTGCAAATTGAAAACCGCCAAAATTCTGCTCGAGCACGTTGTATAATTTATGGCACTTGGATTTGATTTTCCTAATTTTCGGTTAGTGAAAAACAAAATGAATTTCATCATTTTTCCGTAACAAGGGATTGCAATTCGATATGGGTTATTACAAAATAGGATGGTTGGTGGGATCACCTTAAGTTTATTCACGCATAAATCGTTCTTGCAGCATTATATATATAAACCAGAAAATAGAGCCTGTCGTAACAGACACTTAATACAGATTTATATTTACTAAAATACCGATCCTTACAGGAGAGCAAAATTTCAATATTTATGTTACAAAGTAAGTATTACACTGTATAATGTTTTTCAGTAACAATTCCGATCAGATGCTGCACCACTTCTCAACACAAAGCGTAGCGTCTTGCAATAATTAAAAACGAATATTGACTAAATTTAGTGTGCTACATTATTCCACCACCTTGGCTTATAAATCATAGCTTACACTATGTTGCACTTAATTTTACTCACTACTCCGTACAATGACATTATTTTATCGAAGCTTTCAACAATAACACGACAAATTGTTTTACAACAAACGACCATCGCAACAAAATACAACATCAGCAGTATAAAACTGGTGCGACAACCCACCTGCTTTGGTCAATGAAACACAAAATCTTTGAAACGACACTTAAGTAGCTCAAAAACTGCAAGATTATAATAATATAAATCAAAACGAAAAGCTGCAATTAGGGACCATCTGTCGAACAACGGCCCATATTCAATACATCATAACGCCAGGTTCAACCCGATACGTATCGCGTTTATCGGGCTTCGATTCTCCCAAACGACGTCGATCGTTGAAATACAGCCACAACATCACCACATCGATTCCGATAAAATAAACCGCCAGTGAGGCGTCCAGAAGTATGATAGAATAGCCATAGCTGAAATGACATTGTCTAATTTCTGTATAACCATGACAACTTCAATATATTTCCATATTTTATTGTAATGTTACATTTTGATGGACCCCAGTACAGGCGTTAATCTAGCAAACAATGGCAATTGAAATAAACTTCATACTACTTTGACATTTTGCACGATTTCAATATCGCTGTTCGCCTCCCGCAAAATCCAAACCAGTGCGACTTTCGAAGTCAACAGTTACGTTATTTCGTGTATGATAACTTGTATGGCATAGTACAAAATAACCTGCTTTGAACTCACCGCTTTACTTAGTTAGAAGTAGAAAAACGACTCAAACCTAAAATACTTTGCAACGCAGCATAACACAGGAAAACTGTTAGAGTATTATATTCTGGAAAACTAACTGTGGAGCAATAACTTACAAAATTAAGATTCTGCGAGTATGCTGTATAAATTTAGCGAAAATAGTGTGTAAAACAGACGTCATACACCGTTTGTTTGCCATGTCCACAGCCCTCCGAAAAATAGGAGGGACTGTCGGAGGACCCACGTTCATTGTCGAATACAATTTTAAAGTGGGGTAGGGAATAAATTTTGCTTAAAAATACTAAATATTTCCGTATTTTCATGTAGTTTTACTACCTTACATGTATTTTCAAATTATTAAACAACGTTTAAGCATTATAAATAGTTGCAATAAATGTTGAAAACCATTCTGATTACAAAAACATAAATTTCTAGAAATATAACTTCTTGTATTTAGTTGAACATGGGGCTTTGGCGGAGTGGCGGGCGGACATGGGAGAAATCTCACGAACATGGGGAAATTTGAAAGTGAGGGAGGGCTCCGCACCACTTTGGGCAGGCCTGTTTGATACAAAGAACCATATGTGAGCCGGCTGTACCAAAACGCTGGGCACGATATCTTCCTATAAGAGTGAGTGGGAAGAAATCCATTTGAAAGCATGAAACTAACCAAGACTATACTGGGGAAAAATATATGAGAATTCGCGCATCGAATTGCAGGAAGTAGATAGGTAGATAAAATCAGGGTAGGGACAAGACAATTGCGTGCAGGCCATACTGTACCCGTTACTCGGTCTTACTCTAATCCCACAGAATACACTCAGAAACACTCCCAGTTTCAAAACATTTAGACGAGTCGTCACATATGAGCGTTCAAAAACTTCAGCCTGAGGTACCAATATTCTGCGCTTATTGACGATGTTGTTCCAAATCCAAATGACTAAGCTCGCTTAAAGTAATAGCACTTATACACTGGCAACACTGTAATCACAATGCTACTGTCATTTTAGACATATACCAAAACCGAAGAACTCTTTTTCTTCTTCTTCCAACGACCAAAAAGACAAAAAATTTTGAAATTTATAAATCACAAAGTTTAATAAAAATTGTAATCTGAAGGATGATTTTAAGTAGCAAAAATTTAAGACGCCTTATTTGATGCATACGACACAAATACATAGTTTTATCGTATTTAGCAACTTCGAAAATCTATGGTAACACCTCCATTGACCAACATACTTACATTTGACTGTTTGGTGCCAAAATTTAGCAAATTCTGATACGGCTTCGTCCGCAGGGTTAATAACACAGCCAACAAGGTGTTAAAACAACGAAACCAACTTGATTAAGAGGTTAAATAACGTTTTAATCCCTCCATTCACCCCCGTCAAGCAAAAAACTTGCTTTGAAAAAAATTAAATTTTCACTTTTTTGGTATTTTTTAAGTTTTGGCACATTGATTGAAAACAGCAGTTCTGACAAAAATGGAAAACTACAAAGTTGTACATCTCGATCAGAGAATTTTGTCAGTGATTTTGTCGGTGATGAGTTATGATCATTACAGACGTACAAAAAGAAATTTTTATGGTTTTTGTCCATAACAAAGTTATTGGTGGTAACTACGGTCGCTCCGTTTCAATAAGTATTGTGAAAACTGAGCCCTGAAACGTCGAAGTTATGTAACAACTACTGTAAGATGCGCGCAACGAGATGATAAAAATATGACAGAATCAATTCTACTTGAAAGGACGCCACCTTAAATAAAATTGAGTAGAATGTGCTGTGTTTCTGTAGAATCCTATTCTGCTGAAGTTTATTTAAGGTAATTACATTGAGTAAGTGAGCGAATAAGCTCTATTATAATAAATACTAAGCGCCTAGGTCGGCGAATTTCCCACTACCGCAAAAATTATCGGAGCTTAATAATTGAAAAAAGAGAAACAAAAAGGAAAATAGAAAACTTTACATTGCTAGTTGTGAAGAATCTTCACAACTAGATGTGTAATAAACTGCCATTATACTAGTCGCCACAAGATTATAATACAGAAATGATCACAAATTCTTTTGGACTGCCGTGCGTCGCAAACTTTAGCTTGGTCATAACTAAAAGTAGTAAAACACAAAACTAGGTCACGATATCTTTACTGCAAAGTAGCATTTTAATGGTTATGCTTCTTTTCTACAAAGCTGTGGATTTGGTGCAAAAATTGTGTATTTTCTCGTATTTAATGCATTGAAGACCCAGCCGTAAAAGTGTTCTAGAAATTTTGATATAAATTATCCTTATCTGATTTTGCTTAGATAGATTCGATTCTAGTAAAATGAGTTATAAATATAATCTATATACGGAATCGATTGTAGCGGTTCTTTTTACAATCTTTGTGCCCATGCCTACAGTAGTCTAGCCTATCCACAGCCCTGCGAAAAGTGGGGGTACTTCGGGGGCCCCCATGTTCATTCTCGGGGGAAATTTCAAAGTGGGGGGATAAATTTTGCTTAAAAATACAAAATATTTCCATATTTTCATGCATTTTTACTACTGTGAACGTATTTTCAAGCTAAAAAACAATATTTTAGCATTATAAATAGTGGTAATTTATGTTTAAAAAACAATTTGCAAACAAAGAACATAAATTTTCAGACATAAAAAATTTTTGGAATTAGTTGAACATGGGGGGTTTCGGCCGAGTGGGAGGACGGACATGGGGGAAAATCTCACGAACATGGGGGGATTTGGATAGTGGGGGTCCCCCCCCTGTGGACAGGCCAGGTAGTTGCTGCATTATGCTTCATATATTTATGTTCTAAAGACAATACTTCAAAAAAAATTTCTATTAGATCCTGAAGGTCACGTAAATTCATATATATGACGCAGCCGTATAGCAATTAATGGGAATCAAACCCCGCATAAACATGGCACACTAAGACGCATACAAGCCAACAATAATTGTACAAACATCATTAGACAAACGTACCGTGAAATACGGTCCACCACAAATCCAGCTTCAATGTGCTCTCGATGCAAAAAATTCGTTGACGTCGACGACAAAAGCCACGCTGCGAATATAACGCGGCAACACAGCGTTGCAAAAACTGAAATCAGACTATAATCATACATTAATAGATGGGCTCACCAAATTACCGAAATTACACCTGTGAACATGAAATACAGTTGTCTATACATTTAGCAGTACCAATATTTCCCTAAAAATCACAATAATACATATGTGTACCTATGCAATATGCCATATTTAACTTTCCTTAAGCCACTACCCCTAGCCGAAAAGCCAAATTACCGCTCCTTGGGGCCCGTCCGGGTACGGCTCACCCCATGGACTGAAGGCTCGCGCAAAATTTTACCAATTAAAAGAAACTACAAAATTATGAAGAAGACTTATAATTACTGATTACCGTCTTATGATTACCGTCTTCCAGCCAAAATCATCTACCGCTACTATAGATTTAAGCGGCAAACCCGTTATTCTGGATGCAAATGGGTACGAAATTCGCCGAAACTCGCTCGATGTTAATGCAAAATATTGGTATCAACGAACGCTAAACCCGACATAACCACCTTATTACACCGATTATTCCACAACCCTATCATTCAAAAACATAACAACAACTAAGAACGATAACAACAACCTAGCTAACATGTGTAGCATAAATATGCAAAGTAGCTTCACTTGTGACAGCTACAAAGTAGACGGAATAGGTATATGAAGTGGGAACAAAGTCGACGAATATGAAGTAGGAATTTAGTGGATTCACACCAATGAACAAAACAAACATCCTTTAAAAATATATCTTGTAAAGTGCAGTATTGCTGGAAAAAATTAACTATAAAATAAAAATAAACACTTGTCACTAAACAAGTCAGTTACAAAGCTATCAAGTTTTAATATTTAAAATAGCTGTTGTGAAAATACATTCTGAAGCAGCATTAGGAATCCGATAAGTGCATTCGAACACTGTCTCAAGTTGTAGTCAATGTCAATTCAATAGCCAATTCCAATTTACTTGTAGCTGTTGCGTATTATCACACTTCTGTCGAATATTTCAAGCTAAAGCAGCAGCAGCGAGAGGATTATTCTTCGTTATAACGTAGTGTTTTCACCCCAGCAGCTAGAATTTTATTGACTACTATATTTATTAATAAAGAAAATACACGGTACTTATTGTTCAACTACTAATTTGTATACCGTAAAAAATTCACCTTATTGGGAGTTTCAGGAACTCAAATCCGTTGCATATTTAAAAACCCAATGTACCATCAATGAACGACCTCCTCGAAGAAGGAGGTGATACGGAGCCACTTTGTGGGGTGGTAGACCTGATCCTTGCTACCGTAAAGTATGTAATACTAAAGACGAGAGCTACATGTAACATGAACCAAATATTAGACTGCGCGATAGTATCATATTTACCCTAATACAACATTATGTTAATATATTTTGCTATAATACCACGGCCAATGTAAATTTTAGGAGTGGTAGTAAAATACATGCTATGCTGTTCTCGATATATTAGTCTTAAGCTAATATCTCTATATGAGCCATATGCTAAGCCGAAGACTGCCGCTCCCGTACCCTCGCTTTAAACTGTTATTTCTTCTAACGATAAACATCCGCTACTAAACGTTATATGGACCATACCATCCGTAAAAAAATTTAGTCCATTTTGCGACTGAAATGTTGAGTAGAATCGTGTCGCAATTATCACATGAATGCTTCAATGAACACATGCTAGCTAACTGTAAACACAAAGAACAATGATGACATAATGAACTATGAAAATGTAGCTATCATAAGCATGTGTGGATGTCTCTCGCTATATAACATGCGGTACTATGAACCAATTCATTCATTATGATTTTCATTCGTGGTACCCTTCATTATAAATGTTAAATTCATTCGCGCTCCGGACACAACAATAATCTTATTCCCGATTTCACTATAAGCCCGATATGAAACACGACACTTCAGCGTCTTATTAACCAGATTTAAGTCGACCTCATTCTGATCCGATGGATGATTGAAATTATTGTAATCACTACAATTATTTAACTTGGTAATAATTGAAGCCGGTCGAATTTAACATCCCAAATCAAAACGGCTTTCAATTATAACCATCTTTGAGGGCATATCTTGGACTAGCTAGTTTCACCATTACTTTGCAAAACGCAAAAAAAGCTAAATAACTCTCAAAAAATTTGCCTGAATGATCTCACGAACTAAATACGACTTTGTATGGATAATGTTAACTGTGTGCAATTAATATTCATGTGCTAATTACACAGTATTGGTCAACCAACAACTTACAAGCCAACAATCCCAGACCGAGCACCCCAAAAGCACCACACACAGTTTCGACCGGATTAATGAACGCATTCGTAAGCGCCAGAGCAAACGCGGCTATGCCGAACAGCATCGCGACTGTGAGTGACACAATGATTGCGAGCCAGACCGGGTGTGAGATTAGGAGCTGCGAGTCGTTGTCGTTGCTCGATATCGTAGACAATGAGCTACCTCGTTCTTTGTACGCTAGAAAGAAATTAATTACTGAATGAGTAGATGCATGCGATGAATTACACATGCGGGTACTCGACATTAGTTTAGCTTTATATGGCTAGAAATCCTGCCATGTATCCTGTGAAGCAAAGAATAAAATCGTTATTAATACTTGCACACGCTAGCTAATAATGCACCATGCTCTTTGGAGACTTTTCAATGTTCTTCAACGTTTTTGTAGATACTAAACAGTACCAGGAATTCATTATACAAAAATTTGCATAAGAGCATTGCGCTCGATTCTACTCATATACCTTACATTTGATCATCTGACTAGTTTTAGGCCAACCCTTCCCCTCCATGGTTCGCTAGGCGGTTACTCGTTAACCCTCATAGTTTTTGTAACATACTTAAAATTGTGCTTGGGTTAACGACCGGGCTCTCCAATTTGGGGGTGGGGAGTGCCTGGCATTTTTCGGTTCTCCTGCTTCAAGACAGGTGTCCCCACGGTTCATGCCACCTGGCGAAGTTTTGGGCTACCCGGTTCATTGCCTTGTGACAATTTTTTGTTTCCAAAGTACATAAAATTTAAGCAAAATTTGTAATAAAATTCCATTCTGAAGCCAAAAATTTCAAATTGTGACAGGATTTGCTTCAAAATCGCTTTTTCACTCCTTCAAACGCGTTTTGGCAGTGTTTCTGACACGATTTTTCTCTTGGCAAAATGCCCTCTGGCAAAAATTTCAGCGAATGAAGAGCCTAGAACTACATGTGCGTTCAGTTTTAGCTGCACTTGCACGCAAATCTGTGCAGCATTTCTTAGCTCATAGGTCTTAGCCAATAACATATCGAGGAAACCAAGTTTCACGACTAGTTAATGCGTCAAAAATTTTAACACTTAAAATATATGTCCCCTTAATTGAAAGAAAAATCTTATATTATTCTTCGAACTGCGATTTAGAGTTCAATCTTAAAAGAAGAAACCGCGATATGTAACACATTCTGCACAAAGAGAGTCAAAATTATTACTGCAATAATATATTACTTCGAAAAAATTCAATCCTCGTTCCGAAACCATAGTTTAACGCACGAAAACCACGAAAAAGACCGGCCTCAACACGACAAGTGTCGCATCGTATGCCTCCGATTGTCAAATATTTCCACGACTCAGTCCCTGGTGCTACCATTGTCCCGTTTTCCACCCGACCGTCGTCGTCAATCCACGACAGTGATATGTTTTTAGACACATCCAATGTAATCCAGTTTTCAGTTGCTAAAGCTGCAAGACCGGCCAAAAATGCGACTGCGTACAAAACGCAAACGAAACCACATACTGTTCGTTTCGTCTGCTTCATATTAATTAAAAAACAGCTAAAAGTCAAACAAATATAGGTCCCGAAACAAATGACCGATGCTCATTGCTAGTTCGCTCGCAAAGCTTACTTAGAATCATCTCAAGAGAGTTATTACTAGTGTCATTTTGCAAAAAAAAGACAATAATCCTTATTTAGTTGGCGTGGCAAAGGCGGTGAATTATCAATTTTTGACATGCAATTTAGAGAGACGTACACGGCTATGTTGAGCAGAAATTTACAAAATGAGCCGAATAGCAATGCAGCTTGGACAGTTGAGGATGCACCCGCTTTTTGCATATTTATGGATCGGCGCTGCGCAACTATACAGCGGGTGAATTTCTACACGAAACGATATCAGTAACACACTTATAGTTCAACCGGTTGCCAGATGTTACCGTTTTGTTATATTTTAGGTGACATGGCCCATTTAAAACTCATTTTGACCCAACCTGCAGCTATACAGATGGTGAATTACTCAAAAAATGAGTCCAATACTCGCATGAGCTCGAACGATTGAGAAAATATTGCCGTTTTCCTGTATTTCAGGTTTCATGGGCGTATCCAAGATTTTGAAAGCGTTGGGAGGGAGGAGTTTTCTGCACTGACGTCGGCGAAAAGGGGTCCAACAAAATCTTTTGACACATTCACAGTTACCTAGCAACAAAAATGATCTAAAACTACACGTCGACGGACAATTTTAGAAAATTTCGTATAAGTATATATATTTGTGCATATAAGGTTGGCGAATTTTTGATGTGAGTTCCTAAGCTTCAGATTACAACATTATTGACGTAATTCTTTTTACGACATGATAAAGACGAAAAACATTCGGACCGATAAGACGCTCTAGATCACCTAAGCCCACTGGCTACGAACTTGGGCCTATCTAAAACCGTTTTTGAACTAGATGATGTATCCTAAGAGAGCCCCATAGCAAAACATTATATATATAATTGTATAGTGCTCTTTTTGTGCTACAAAACGAACTAATTTAGCTAAGATATCTGTATCACTCAATAAACGCGGGTGTGAAGCCACTTTTCACCAACGCAATATCTCGCGGGAATTTAATTCCCAATAACGTTCTACCATTCGTACCATACTAAACACCCAGATCGGCGAGTTCCTACAACAACAACATAGTTTATTACCGGTCAAACCAGCCTTATTACATAGAACTGTTATGCAATGTGCATACCCACACTGTCCATGTGAGATATAGACCAGATGAAAGATCTGTTATACAAAAATAATAGACTGACATGTGGTAAATAAAGAGATAAGATCAGAAAGGGCATAGAGCCACTTACAAATGATCATAAGTTGAAAGGGTAATGGTGATAACACTAAATAGCCACTGCACGTAGAAGTGCATGTACCATTTGCGAATTATATAAAAGGAGGATTTTTTTGGAAAAAAAAATTGAAAGTTACAAATTAGGTCCGACATGCGTCTTACTATGCATTAACAAGTTACACGAAAATAGATAACCACATTTTGTATTTCGACGAAATTTTTGATAGGATTAGGAAGGCTTGAGGGACTGCTCAGAACTGGTCACTTATTCCTATCGTAGTGCAGAAATTATTACGACAAGTCGACATTTTTCAAGCAAAATTCAAAATGACCTACAGTTAGGACAGCGGGTGAGAGGTTAATTGCCGACAAGTTCGGGTAACGAATTCCAGACATTGATTACCTGGACTCCGAAAGAATGTTTTAAAGCATTCGTTTTGAAATTCTTTTTTAATAGTTACAGTGAGTGTCCACGCGTTTGCGATACGCTTGACATTTTGGGCAGGTATTTGCTGAGAAGGTATTTGCAGGCATCAGTGTCTGAATTTAAAATTTTGTAGACCATAGTAAAATCGAGATAAAGTCAACGTAGTTCAAGCAGTTCAAGATTTAAAAATACTGAGCCGTTCCTTGCAAGGCACTTTTGCCCATCTTACTCTGGTGAACAAACGGCGAGTAAAATATCTTTGTACTCTCTCAATATCACTTAGCTGACATGGAGACCAGACTTGAGAAGCATACTCAAACACTGGTCGTACATAAGTGACGTAGGACCGTAACAGGACACGGTCGTTATTGGTCAGAAAACATATTTAACATATTTATAGTTTGGTATATATACTTGTTTAGCCACAGCTCTGCAACGAGTACTGCTTTTCAGATTGTGATTGACACAAACACCCAGGTCTCTGCATTGCTTATCGATTGGTAAAAGTTCGTCAAATAAAATGTAATCTGTTTCAGCAACTGGATTTACAAGTCGCAACAGCTTGCATTTTGGAGCAAATATTGAAAGTTGCCATTTTTTTCTTATTGCTCACTTGCAGTCGAAGTGTTTTGGAAGGGTTGTTGTTGATCGGTACCATCTGGATAGTAATGAACATAAAGTTTAACATCATCAGCAAAATTTTGCAAATAACATAGGCATAACATAATTATTGATATCATTTATATATATACAATAGAAACAGCGACGGACAAAGTACACTGCCTCGCGACACACCTGAAGTTACTGGATAATATTTAGAGTAAGTGTCATTTACTTTTACACGAAACCGCCTGTTGTTTAAGACAGATCCATTTTTTGACGTGGCCTGTAATACCAAACGATGAAAGTTTGTGCAAAAATTTCATGTGCGATACCATATCAAAGGCTTTGGCAAAATCGATATAAACAATATCAACTAAATTTCCCGTATCCAGTAAAATGGACCAGTCATCGAAACATTCCAAAAGCTGTGTACAAGTAGAATGCTTCGCAAGAAAACCGTGCTGGGTTTTGCTATTAAATTGCTTGATGAAATTAATTTAATACTTGTTCATTAACTATCGATTCCATAAGCTTGAAAGAGTTCTCAACTGTGATGAAAAGTACTTTTATGTTAAATAACGTATTTTCATTTAGGCATCATGGTAGGTGCTTAACACGAAAGGATCCCTAAACCAGCCGCCCGAAAACTTCGGCTGGGGAGGGATTCGATCCCACGATCTTACGGCTTTGGATCCGCGAGCGGATACTCAACTGACCAACTATCCCGGTCCAACTTCTACACATATATAAAGCAGCTATATTCGACATTTTAAATAGCAGAAAAATTCGCAATTCATCGCTGTTCAAAAATAACTAGTTGAAAAAAATATTTTAAAATATTCGAAAATACGCCCTTACATAACCCAGCGTAGCTAGCTAAGTAATATTTGTTATTTTAGCTGCGACAAGATATTAATACAGAAAAAAATGGAAATTGTTTTACCTTATAGAAAATACCTTATAGACTTGGCACCTTATGTCACAGTGACAGTTTGGCAGGTGCGCCGTAAACCATTTTTGAACGAGGCAACAGTGCTGGCAGTGACAACATCGTGGAGAGCATTCCGTTTGGCAATGACTCTCCAGTTGAACGAATGTGCCCTGATGTTGGTCCGTGCATAGCGAACAGCCAGCTTCATGCTGTTGCCCCGAAGATGCCGCGTGCCTGACGGAGCAAATAGTTGTTGGGGTTGGAGTATAGCGTGTCCATGCAAAATCTTGTAAACATGGATTAGATCTATCGTTTCACGCCGTTGGGCAAGGCTAGAGTTGAGGTCTGGATTTAGATCGGTAACAAGTCGCAGACATCTGTGTTGAGTGGCCTCGAGTTTGTCAATCAGCGTAACATACTGAGGAGACCACACTACATCAGCGAATTCAAGGATGGGTGGCACGTATGCTTTGAATAGAGGTATGATCACGTCTGATGTACAAGCAGCAACGGTGCGGCGAATTAGCCCATTTCTTTTGTTCGCCTCCCTGACGATATGGTCGATGTGTTGGTTCCATCGCTTGTCGTCGGAGAGCACCACACCAAGGTCACGGACGGATGTTGTCTGGACTATTGGCCCATCTCTGAGGTAATACGTGAAAGGATGAGGTGGTCGAACACGAAGGCTTTTGCACATTCCAAGCTTATGGACAAGCAGTGAGTCGTCACACCATAGTTCGAGCTCCTCGATAGCCAGCTGAAGAACCCAACAATCAACGCGACTGGATATTACTTTTCGGAGTTTAACATCTTCCACAAAGAGATCGACGTCGCCGAGGCCCTGGAGGCGAGTCGGAAGATCGTTAATATATACTAAGAAGCAGTAGGGTCCGGAAATAGACCCTTGCGGTATTCCACTAACGACTGGCCTTCAAGGAGCTGTGACGCCGTGAGTAACCATTCGTTGTCGCCGGCCACCGAGAAAATTAGTGTATCAGTTTGGACAGTCGTCGTCGCAATACTCTGCTTGAACTTAGCAACGCGTTTAATGAAAGGCACAACTAGGAGTCAATGTCTTTTACCAAAATATTATAATAAGTTCTCTCTTTTCTTTTAAGCTGTGGTTTCGTTACAAGAGCTGCGTAACTTTTTGATTATTCACCAATGACCCAACGGCAGTTGAAAATATTGCGTTATTATTGTTGCATTTGAAACATTTATTTTACTATTCATGCGGCATATTTACGACTAATTTAGTTACAATTATATATTATTAGTACTTATGTTTGTATAGCCTTACATACACTTATATTTACACAGCTTTCCACTTTTATGGCACCAGCAAGTTTGGATATGATGTGTTTTATATTGAAATATGTGTTTAGAATGACGAAAACTAAAAATAGTTGTCTTTGTCCATACACAAACCGAGGTCCTAGGTACTGGGATGGGACAGCCGGATCTCGGGTTGGGTTCTTTCGCCTTCTATGGGGCGTCTGGGCGATTGGCGGCGGAAGAAGGCTGTGGGACGCGAAGTTAAATAGCATTTCTTCCCTGCTTCCAGGGCGAGGTAGGGTGACCTATCGGTAGGGAAAATAGTGGAATCCTCAGATGGAGCACTGCATCGCATGGGATAACCGACCCGCTACTCTCCCACGAATATGTA
Organism: Trileptium ribeirensis; assembly: GCA_030248225.1. Lineage (NCBI taxonomy): Eukaryota > Metazoa > Nematoda > Enoplea > Enoplida > Thoracostomopsidae > Trileptium > Trileptium ribeirensis. The sequence goes on along the minus strand of JASANE010009489.1, from coordinate 5,606 downwards.
TGCAGTTTGTCAACGAATACCTCAAATGTCTTGCAGCTTTCAAATGGAAAACAGTTCGTGGAAAACTCACAAACAAGAGCAATGCTAGCAGCATACGAAAATTTACTCAACGAAATGGACGAAATGGAAACTCAACTGTCGCCATCTGTATCCCACCGCAAAGAAGTTTCAAGCACACATAAGTCCTTAAAAATATATATTGTAATGACGGCGAACACCTACAACTGTCGTAATGAACAAGGCAAGAGAATGTTACTGCAGTCTGGTGCACATTACAGGAGTGTTACTTCTCTTGGATAGATATTTCCAGAAATTTTATGCCCATTGGATACTTGAATTATCCAAAATGTTAATTTTGTCGGTTACAGGATCATCGCTTTAATCGCATGATTTGTTGGCATCTTCAGCGTAGCAGCGCATCTTGGAACAAGATGCACAAGAAAAAATTTGAGTGTTTGACTTCCCATCTGCTATAAATTTAATTTATAGCACCAACTACTTAGGATAAATAAAAACGTTTCTACATTTTCCAAATGGTTTTTAAAGTACCAAAAACAAATCAGTAGTCCCAAGAATACTTGAGCTTCCTAGCGGGCTTTAAATTGCAAAAACAGTTCGCGCAAGGCACATTGATTGCGGTGGACGTAATAAAATGAGCTTGCCGTTGTCTTAAGCTCAAGCATACGACCACTTTAGGAACCGTCTTGAATTGGCGTCCCTGCGCAAAGGCACCCTAACGACAGAAGCGCAGCACGCTATTCGAAAGTAGGGGGGCAACTCAAAATGGGGGCCTTTATTAAGTGAAAATTCCGGGGCCATAGAGAAAAGTCCTGTTTTTGCCTATTTTTGTAAAAAAACTTGGAGGCAGGCATCCAAACACCCCTTCTTGCTATGCCCCTGCCTCACGAAGTCCCTGCACATGATCAACAAACAGGACCTACGTTCGAAGCATACAAGCTCATAGGGGAGGAGTTTATCCTCCTGAGGCTCAGACTTCTCCTCGACCTCGCCGATCCCTTCTGAGAGCGACCTAAGCTCCCTTGAGGCTAGGCGCGCCCGACCCAACGCGCGCAGGTAGGTTGGAAAATTTGGCCAAAACTCGGAAAAATTGAGAGAATAGGCAAAAATTGTGGAAAAATTGGTAAAATTTGAGGAAGAATGAGCAGAAATAGTTAAAAATTAAAAAAATATAAAAAATGTAGTTTTAAAAAGTTTTGACAATTTTCGAAAATATGACAATCTGACGACCTCCTGCCATCCCTCTCGGAAGTACACGCTAACACTCCTTGAACCTGAGACCAGGAGCAGACATTTACAACCACGCCAGGTGCGTACCAACAGAAACAACTGCCACCGCACCGATTTCGCAGCCGTCGTATGTTCAAACTGACGTTGCGTTAGTGAAACGTGCCCGAATTCTTCAGCAAAGATGACGGGATGTGGTCTTATACGTCAATGGCATGAGGGGCAACTATCCAAGCACGCCAAACTCAACAAAACTTACGCAGTCTCAATGTTAGTGCTTCAAGAAAGCGGAGCCAACGTGACGCAAACATACCATGACATCAAACGGAGTTTCAATCTTACATCTCGGTTAACAATGAAAGCAAACTGCAACAGCTCCTTGAGCAACAGTAGCTCGACGACTGCAGGCCGTCCGTCGCCTTTCGACATCGTCAAATCTTGGTTCCCAAAAGCGAGGTCCTCGTGTGAGTGCTCATACTGGATGAGGCAGCTTGTCGCATATTTAGTTAAAATCTCTCAGACCACAACAACTTCATGCAGCATAGCGACTCAACCGAATTGACAAGACATGAATCTTCCTTTCAATGAGATGTACGACAAGGTGCACAGACTTGTACTATATGTATACAAATCAACATGAGATAATCGCAACAATCGGGGTGTATTACAACCCTACAACCGTTGCCTATAGCGGTTTTAATGAAGATTAGCTGGGTTTTCTCGCAATTTGGGTAGCAATTCCCGAACTACAACACTATGCTACCGCCATTATCAGTTTGGCAAACAAACGTGCAGTTGCCGCTTTCTATGGCATTAGAACTTTTGAAAGCGGCCAGGAAACGATTCCACTCCACTTTCCGAGCCGGAACCATTGTAATGAATGCTATTCGTGTCGTCGCAGAGCCAAATGGTACTATCCCATCGTCACTTGGACTGACCATAAACATGCTATCGCTTTCTTACGCTGAACAGTCATTAAAACGTCCCCCGCCGGGGCCAATCTCACAGCTGCCAACGACGCTCCGGTCAAAACCAACAGTTATCGAACAATCCGGTTTAGGATCAGTAGCACTGAAAAATAAATTTCCATTGGCGTTCCGTTGCTGCAAATGCAACCCAGCCAGGGGCGCAAAACCAGGGAGGTAGGTGTGGTATCTACTACCGGGGGTAACTATAGTATTTTACCCCCCCCCCACGCTTTTCAGCTTGGCCTGTGGCGCAAGCTTTCCATTTTGTCCAAACTTGTCAATGCTGTTGACATGAACTTCCGTGTATGGTCGATATCATATTTATCAATTTTATGTTCCTATTGGTTGGTGTATATATGAAGTTTTTCTTTATATTCTAGTGTGTATAACTAGTAATATACCATTGGCTAAATGTCCGCCAAAAGTATAGATATAATAAAAGATTTTTCCCAATGGAATGTGACAATTAATGTGACTGAAATCTGCAAAGAGTTTGTGCGTTTCTTTTGGGGGTGAGAGATGATTGGGGGTACAGAGACTATGGGGGCATAGTTTCCAAAAGATGGGTGCTATAGCAAGCGTAAAATAATTTCCCCCCCCCAACTGGGATTGGGCCGGAAGGTCGGTGTCATATTTTTGGATCATTTGGCTAACTGGCATTAGATTGATGTTCTGGCTAATCTTTAAATGATTCGAATGGTTTTTAACCTAATTTGGATTTGTGCTGGTACCACTTAGCAGTATAACTAATGTGGCGTTTACGTTATAATGTCTCCATTATTTAGAACCTTTGTCCCTTTTTGTCACCGCTAAACTGTACATACAATGAAAAATAAGAATAAAATATTTCTCAAAAACATGCGTGTCCAAGGCACCATGCTGTCAAGCGCGGGGGACATTATGTCGTGAACGTTGCATCACAGTTGGAGTTTGATGCCTATAATTGGTGCTTTCCAAAACCCAGCTGCTGAGTTATTTTATAGTTATAAAAGATATATATGACCATAGTTACCCCCCTAGTTTCGAGATCGATGCTGCACCCCTGAACCCAGCCAATCTCGGTTTACGAGCTCTTACTGCGCCAGCGAGTATGCGGGATTCACGGTGTAATGTCCTCACCCTTTGGAACTTTTCGACAGTGTCAGACACATCCTGCCGTCACAATATAACATAATTATTCGAAATTTGAATACCGAAGCGAAATTACCGTTTGCGCTGGAAACTGACAGTGTACGAAACACCAATTACTTAGGATGGCTTTGACACAATCGTAATATATTAATTTGAGGGTATGGGAATCACCATATGGATACATTGCAATGTTGACAATCGTAAAAATCAAACTTAGTAACCAAGCTTCGATTTTAGTCATTAAGTTTTAAATTATTTGCGTCACTCAAATCCAGGGTTTTTGTGAAGGATGTGATATATGCCATGTATATGGCAGCTCGATGGCGTCCGTGAAGTTCTCTAAGCTTCTCCAACCTTCTCTAAGGAAACTATGGTAACAAACAGACCTTATAGAGCAATGGAGTTGGTTATATATAATGTTGTGAACATCCGCAGTTTCGGTAACATTGTGTTTGTGTGACTGGCACTGTTTGTTCTGTACGGACTTGACTACACGGAGACAAAGGTCTCAAAACAGTGAGAACATTATAACGTAAATCTGCATTGAGTAGGATTACGATGGCTTTATCGTTCGCGAACAATCGATCGATAAAACACTTCTTTAGGCAATCTGGTCGGCAAAACAAAGCATGGAAAAATGGCATTGGTTAGCGACCTAATCACACGTTTCGACCATGTTTTCAACAAACTTTCAACAACTATTCCAGTCTATCATCTAATCAGGCATCGCATCGTCACTAAAGGACCACCATGTTTTAGTCGTTCTCGAAGATGATTTGATGACAAACTCGATGCAGCAAAGCGAGAATTCGCCAACTCGAATGTGATCGATTTGTTGTGGCAGATCATCCTGGAAGGCTCCCCTCCATGTTGTTACAAACGCGAGCGGGAAGCAGTGACTTTGTGGTGATTACCGTTTGCTTAACTTTATCACAGCTTTCGACTGCTATCCGAAGCCGAATCCCAGCTGCTAATCAACGACATGTCCAGGTGCTGTGTTTTTAGTAAAACGTTTCTTCAAATTCCAGGGGCCAAAAGAGGATGAACAAAAACAGTTAGCGCGCCGCTATTTGGCATATTGTTGTTCAAAAGCGTGCTATTTGGCCTTCGAAATGCCTCTCAAACATTTCAAAGGCTAATCGATCACATTTTTTAGTAAAACGTTTGTTCCAATTCCAGGGGCCAAAAGAGGATGAACAAAAACAGTTAGCGCGCCGCTATTTGGCATATTGTTGTTCAAAAGCGTGCTATTTGGCCTTCGAAATGCCTCTCAAACATTTCAAAGGCTAATCGATCACATTTTTTTAGTAAAACGTTTCTTCCAATTCCAGGGGCCAAAAGAGGATGAACAAAAACAGTTAGCGCGCCGCTATTTGACATATTGTTGTTCAAAAGCGTGCTATTTGGCCTTCGAAATGCCTCTCAAACATTTCAAAGGCTAATCGATCACATTTTTTTAGTAAAACGTTTCTTCCAATTCCAGGGGCCAAAAGAGGATGAACAAAAACAGTTAGCGCGCCGCTATTTGACATATTGTTGTTCAAAAGCGTGCTATTTGGCCTTCGAAATGCCTCTCAAATATTTCAAAGGCTAATCGATCAGATTTTTATGATTTGACTTTGATCAAATCATATATAGACGATATATTTGCAGCCATTAGATCGTAGCAGGAACATAAACCTCACTTGAAGAAAGTTTTAAGCGACTATACCAGTATTGTTTGAAACTGAAAAATGTCAATTTATTTTCAGTCAACGGTAGAATTTGCTGGGGTAGAAATATCGCAAAACGGCATACGACGTCTAAGTCGTAATGTTGAAGCAAATTCTGGACCATCTCAACCGTCTAAAGTTATAGTGGTCTGCGTCGACTTCTAGCATTGTGTGGTTTGTATTATCTTTTTGTCGAAAACATTTTTGCCATTATATCACCTCTTACAGAGATGTCGAAGAACGCCAAATCTAAAATAACAGAGCTTACAATGGACTCAAGTGGCAGCAAAGACTTTGAATCGAAATCACTCAAAGACCGACTCTGGCTGTTCGAGATGGACATGGACAAAATTACATCTCCACTTATGCGTCAAATAATGAAACTGGTGCAAAGCTGCCGCAAATTAGAATAGCCGTTCACGTTTTTTCCAGAAAATGCAACGACATTGAGCGAATAACATCAACGATTGACCGTGAACTTCTCACCGTTTTTCTCAGCTGCAACCATTTCAGTTAGCTGATCGGTCATCCTCTTATACCGTTTACCAAC
>JASANE010009487.1:0-19704 GCA_030248225.1 Trileptium ribeirensis | reverse complement strand
AGGTAGACGAGACGGGATGTCGTCGAGAGGAGGTCCTCACAAAGATATCCCGATATTTTTTCCATTTTAACACTTATTTTGCTTAAAACTTTCTGTATGGCTTCTGTGCGCCGCGAGAAAAGGGAGGGGGTCGCGGAGCCTTCACGAGGAGGGATGGGGTAAATACGGCTTTGGGGTACAACCCTTAGAGGGTAACCCTTCTATCCTTATCGACACCTATGATGCAAATTTATAATTTCCGAATTTCAGTATGAGACGGAAATAGAGACGAGAACGGGCCTGAAATTTTTCCCGTTGGAAATCGAGGTCGGCCCGAACCGTAGGTGCAATATCTCGACGAGCTCGACTCGGGCCCGTTTGGGCCCACCCGAAATTCTCAGCTCTAGACGAAGACAAGGTTAGGCTACGGCAGCGAAAGCTGTTGGCTGAAAGCCCAACGATTATTCCGGCTGTCGGGTAAAGGCCGATAACAGAGGCTTCAGTGAAATACGTTATTATTGAAAAATTTCAGAGACGTTTATGGTTGGTTTTATAAAAGCGGCTTGGAATCCACACAAACCTAGCTTCGGCGCATATTAGGGTCCTATGCCTGTTGCGTTCTCAAAAGAGCAACATGATGCGCCAAATGTACACCACATAATTTTGTCAGTGTTGTACTGCACTCCACAATGCAAAAGCATAGCAAACACAACAGTGCAAACCATGTACAAACAAGCGTTTATAGAGAACAGTTGAAAACTAAGCGAGTCAACCAAAAATGCAACTAACTATATACAGGAAAGCGTTAACGGGCAGATTTCGAAGGGTCGCCTGGGTTATCTGGACTGGCATAGAACATGTGGCGGAACCGGCATTGATGTTCAATATCTATTACCGTTTTCATTGAACGTCGCAACCTAGAACACCGCTGAGCAAATAGCAAAGTTTGACTTTCCGCCAAACGTTCAAGTATATAATATTCGCAGGTGTATGCATTGTTATTCGTTTGTTCTTCAAGGTTGTTTAAGAAACCAGACGACCGCTCTCAAGCAGCGTGGACAGCGAACGAGGTTTGCAGCCCGACGAAACAGGTGCGATCTTCCGCTGCGGCAAGTTTCCTCAACTACTGATATACACTAGTGAAGCTCGTTTGCGAGCCGGCATTCGAGTGGTGAGAACAATCCCCCGAACTCTGTTGTAGAAAGCACACAGAAAAAAAGCCTAAACACAGTACGCAGTTGCAACATTATTTAAACCCGTGAGTGATGAGTTATAGTTACGCCCGCCTCTTTTGATAGCCAACGTATGCAGTAGACAAAACATCATACAACGAATACAAAAACAATCAACTAACAATTAAATAATTCAATAAAACCCTAAATTGACCGTGAAAAGAACGTTAAAGAATTCAAACCGATACTTGAGAAAAATCTCATTTTTCATACCAAGTATGAAGCAGAAGTGCAAAATATATATATTTGCCACACAATATTTTTGACACTCGCAATGAGCTTGTTGGCCCAGAAAACCCCCTATCCGACACTAAAACAAACAGTAAGCACATATTTAGGTGCATCTCCCACGACTTTTCACCAAATATGAAATTTGGCGCCAACTATAAGCTTATAGACTCCAGATTGGGATGCAGTTGAAAAACTTGTTGAAAGCCATGGAATAGGCCTATTAGTTTGCGGATACCTCGTGTACTTACTGAGAAAAGTCGCAAAAACTGGAGGGGGTGCCCGAAAATGGGCCAAAAATGACGTCATTTTGCCCCATAACTTTTCCCACGGCAAGAATTCAAAAATCGGGCTCCGTCACTACATCTAAACCGATCATCGCGGTTCGAATGAGCTATCTTGCATCAAAATCCGCCCAACCGTTATCGAGATCCAGATGCGACAGACACACACAGACAAGGACCTCCTCAACCCCCCTCCAAAGCCAAAATAGAAAATTCTCGTTCCACTCGAATTCAATAATTTATTTTGTTATAAAAAGGCATTACATAAATGACTGCTCAGTTTTATGACGCCCTATGCCTCGGAATAAACAAATTTGTATAAAATTATACAACTTTAAATCCTGAACTATGTTGAAACCAGAAAAACGTCTATGTTGATGCTATGACAATTGCAATGGAACAAAAAACAACCTGGATAGTGTATGGTACTAATTCAACCTTCGAAAAGACTCACGGCAATCCTCAATTTTTATAAAACGTTTTTACGAATTGTTTTGGAAAATAAAAGCGCACAAAATTAGCAATTTGTTACATGAAAACGCTGTGTAAATCTTTTATGAATCGAAAAATTCTTTTGTTTGCCGAATTTAAGTCGTGCCACAAATAATAGGCTTACTCTATGGGTGATGTCGGTTGGATAAATTAGATGCCATAGTGATTTATGCCCACATCTGCAATTGTCAAAGGTTTAATTATGCCAAGCCAGAGAGATTTACATATTTATTAGAGCGTCCTAAAATATTTCCAATCAATGATAATCGCGGTCATTACCAAACTGGAAGTATTTTCCTTGCTAATTCAGTTGCTCTTTCTTCTCTTTTCGTTTAGGATTCATAAAAACTCTACATGCAAAATTGTCGCTAGTCATCCTTCCTGTTCTTAATTTAGTCGTTCAATGGAAACTATCATCTACGTCGATGACATGGTTTGGCGTATTTTAAGCTCAGTTTATAATTGGTTTTGAAAAGTGCTCCTATGTAATATTCATTACCTTGTACCGGCCCGGCTTTTCCGCCCACTGTGATTTCCGATAAAATCCAAATCAACATCGTTACAATAAAGATCATCGCTCAGACAGTTTAACTCGGCTAAAAAATATTTGTTTGGGTTCAAAATAATGTAAGGAACAAGGCATATACTACAATAAAAAGCGTTGCCGCACGATAACACATGTTAGCTCCCATAAAGAGTTACGCAGACAATAGCGGACAAGTGTCCAACTTTTAGCACAAAAATATATTTCCGCTGAACAAATATCTTAAAATAAGCCAAGTTTCAGTCAGTTTACTATAAACTTCTAAAATGATGACTGTTTAACAATGCTTTGCACTTTAATTTCGAAATATTCCTTACGGACTAACACCGATGTCACAATCGGTCTATACCGATACGTCGCAACTGTCGGCATAATGGCCGAAACAAGAATTCTAGCCTAATAAGCATCATAACCTGAGGGATACTTTAGATATTTGCTTTTATTCAATATAACCAAAAAATTCATCATATGCCAATCTTCCGTTTGCTATCAACTACACATTTGCGGTTACGGCCAAAGATCCAGGTTCGACCGCACTCTAATCTGCATTGCTTTCTAGAAACGAAACCACATTAGCTCTTGTCGCCGGCAGTCTCCCGGTCCGTCCACTCCCATGGCGAGCACCTGACAATTCGTCCTCCACAGTTGTGCTTGTCAACGAATCCTCAGCAGTAAAAGAGGGTGAGCTGTGCCCCTGGGATGCGTGTCCCCGTTGCTCTATGTCGCCGCTTCGACCAGGACTTATTTCCTCTAATCCACGTCTGTTAGTGGAAAGCTGTAGATTCGAATACGATGGCGGGCTAACCAGTCCATTGCTAACGACAGCGCCCAGTTCCACGTTATGGTTGGACGCCACCGAAGTCTCTTGTAAACTGAGATGTTTTGCCAAAAGCAACTCCATAGCTTCACGGTATGATGGAGGCGGGGTGTCAGGCCTTGCAGGTTCGATATCGGCGGATGCGCCTCCATAGCATAGCACCTTGGTGTTTCGCTGATGAAGCGTTGCGATTGCCAGCGGACTGGCACAGATGGCTGAATCACGACAGTGTCGGCTATAACGCAACTCATTGCTGGAGTAGTCGTGGTGATGATGTATGCCGCCAACATAGCAACAGCATTCCTTTGAAGCATTTCCGTCGGCTAAAACACAAACTTAAGAAAGAATAATTTCTACAAGCGAACCAACTGGAAATTGAAGCACAAAAATATCGTTAGAAATAACACTGTTCAGTCAGCTTAAAGCCTTGATTGAAACCCGGCAATACAAACATTACTCAATTGGTACACCATGAAAATTATTCTTATCTAGCGTTTTGCCTTTAGTGCGCTAAATTCGAGAAAAATACCCAAATTTTGTACCAAATTGTCACGCAAAACAAGCACAATCCATAATGCTATTCTGCCGAAAGTCACCTAGTTATGGTGCCTTCTACTGCTTTTGGCTATGTCCAAGCTGAACATGGCGTTCGACAACGGTTCAATCGAATTTCTGCTCGTTTCATGTTTAGTTTCTCCCTTTTTTAGCTATTATAATCTTTACCATTATTATATAGCTTCATTATTATCTTAGTCCCGACAATTTTCAGGGTGGTTGGGAATTGGCCAACCTAGGGCTTAGTATACACAGTGGAGTTTAAAATGTTAACCGAAAACGTACCTGTTTTCAAAAATATTAAACTTGTTTATATAGGGTGCCCCATACGTAACGCCAGAACTTTAAACTGTTGCTGAGACTGAAATAATATACTTATAAAACTAGCGCTTTCATGAATTATAACCGAACATTATAAATAAAATGTATAACAAATTATCTGATAGTCGTCTTAATTTTGTTATAACTATTAGTGGTTGTAATAACAACAGTAAGACTATATTCAGTTAACCAAAATAGAAGTAAAAGTTGTGCGACAACAATCCCGGCATTCGTCTTCACAGCCCCGATATGAAGCTATTGCTTCAATTAATAAAAGATTTCATCTAACAAATTCCGTATCTGACTGCCCGGAGACTACTTACGGCTCATGCTGATATTTTCTATCATTGTGACAATTATCGTCCGATAAAGTTATGCCTCGTTCAAGTTTATTTGTATCCAGAAACTACAAACCGTAGCCGGTCGCTACAAATTGACGATTCTACAAATCAATTCGGGTGCAATAGTTGCTTTCAGATTTTCAGATTGCTCCTTCCGTGCAATGGTTATGTCGAAACCTGCCATAAAGTGCAGATGCATACAGGTGGGACTCGGGTACGCAAGCATGTTGTACATAGCACTGAGATCGTGAGTCGAAACGCATTTCAATGTTGCACCAAATTGCTTACGAGAGTGCAAGCTTGGATTACTGTTCGTGCAACAGCGATTGCAAACTTTAAATCAATGTCTACAAAAGCAGACGCCCGCGAAATGAACCTTGCCAATGCAATTTGGTGCAACAGTTTTTATGCGCGTTTCAAAAAAATTCGCGCACTGTGTGGCAAAATGTTTACCGACTGTTTTACGTGACTACATGGTATTCTCACTCATAAAAAATATACTATCATTAAACAATAATTTTGAGAATTACTAATAATATACTACGCACATTAACGTGAAGCCTAATATTTTCAGGAAATTGTAATTAAGGTATAATTTAAATGAAATTACAGCTGCCACAATTTGTGAATGATTCCCAGTTGAGAAACCTTTGTGAACCGTATTTGATGCACCTATGCAATATTAAAATGCGTAAAGATTTTCAGATTCACGATGTCAGTGCTATATACATGCTTACATACCTGCGTGCCATCGTTCCTGCATCTGCACTTAACGACATAACCATTGCACGAACGGTGACCTGAAGTGATTTGCGTGCATTCATAGAGAGCGTACTGGCTACAGTTTATTGCACGCAAATAAACGTGAACGACGCATCAATTCGCCGTTGTGCTGTTGAGCCCTGCATCAACAAATCGAGTATTTTCCTGACAGTTAAATGTCTGGGTCTAAAACCTTTCAGACCGACGTTAATTCATGCTCTGAGTAAGGATGGTTATGATTGAAGGGTTGAATTTTGTGAAAAATGGTTACAGCGTCGCGACGATGATCAAGACTTAGCTGAAGAAGTCATTTCGTCCGACGAGAGCATTTTTAACTCAAAGGCCGCGTTAACCAGCATAATTGTGTCTATTGGCATGCAGAAACTCTCATACGGTCATTTCACGAAACCAGGTCATTTTAGTCGGGGGGCTACATCAGCACTTTTTGGCCTACACGACCAGTCCTTTCGAAGGAAATTTAATGTCGTCGTGAGGTGTAGTAATAGCATGTTTGACTTGCATAAAAACAGACCATGGTTCGCGAGTCACTACGTCAACTTACAGAATAATGACTTATTTCGGATTAAAATTTGACCCCAGGGGGGCTTTCCGACCCATGTAGCAGGTTTCCAGTAGCTTTTTTCAATAGAGACATTTCGTGAAATGACGCATAACACTATCAGATAATAGGAGCCGCATGTTGTCTGGTGAATTTATGGACCCTTCTTTTTTGACGGTACTGTGAATGCAGACAACTAACTCATGATGATCAGAAACGAATTTTAACCTAATATTAAACAGTTACCAAATATTGACTGGCTTAATTTTAAGCAAGATTGCACGCCTCCTCATTTTGCGATGGCTGTGCGCCGTTGGCTGGATGAAACCTTCCGTGATAGATTGGCTGTTGCGCCGAGGTCCTGTCGAATGGCCAGCTCGTTCTCTTGATCCAAGCCTTCCTGACTTTTTTCTGTGGTGAGTATTGAAGGAGAAGGTGTAAAAAGCACACTACAAACCTGTTGTGCCTGAAAGATGCTATATCGGAAGAGCTCTCCCTTCTATAACCTGACATGTTTCGAAAAGGTTGCCGCAGTGTTCGTTTTCGACTGGAAGAATGCGTTGATCTTGAAGTCGCCCAGTTTTGCACTTAGGGTGTTATTCATCAAAAACGTTATATATGACGCATTTTAGATATGTTTATTATTTGGCGTGCCGGTTACTTTAATGCTGAGCGTTACTTATGGGACAACCTGTAGAGCTATTTAGAACCTTAAATGTAAAATAGATCCGAGATATAGCTATATTCCACAAAATGATTTGAGCGGTATCAGTAACCATCACGTCGTACTCCTATGAAAGTCGAAACAATTCCCACAAAACATTTAATGATACACAACAGGCGAGAATTTCCTTTCCGAAATTTACAAAGCAACAACTAAGACGGATTATTCGATGCATGATCTCAATCTCAACTTAAGTCACTATTATAGGGTCGATATAACAAAGCCTGATGATAAATTTTTAAGGTTTTTAAAAATATTGTCGTCATGATAATATCGTTACAGAAAATCATTTTACAACTATTTCGAATCAACGAAGGACTCCCGCCAAACCCATTTTTGGTAAGTTCAACGAGCGAAGAATTCTTACTATACGGCGCTGGTGAAATTTGACAATTGTGTTTTAGAGTGATAAGCTTAATCTGGGTTTTTGTTCCAAAAGTGGATCCAGACTCAAAGTTTTCTGATGAGACCCAGCTCATTTTCAATGTAACCCACCAATGACGAGTGACCTAATAAACCCAATTACCAATAATGTGCATTCGTTGTACTAGAAATATCAGTTTCGGCATGGCTGCCGTTCGCAGCAGCGCAAAAATGTATACCCTATGCTTCGATGCCAGGGAGTTACCGGAGCCGGAACTGACAATTTAAACTGAAACCGGAACCTGGTGTTAGAAATTTATACATAATAAAAATGGAAGAAGAAATAGTAGTACTGTGGAGTTCTGATGTGTTAAAACCAACTTTACATTGAGCTTAATGCACTGCGACGATATTCGACTCGCTGCAAGTTTGAAGAGGCTGAGGAAGCTAAAATATTTTGTTTTATCGATCAAGTTGCCGCCCGTCGGTTTTGGCAACAAAAATACCTCCCAATCTACATGGATGTCAGGTGGAGCCAGTTTAATTTGAACACACATCACAGATCTCTGAATGAGTAAAACAGCTGCTACAAGCATCCACCTGATTTTTTGTAGACATAAGCTAAATATGAAAAATTCCTAGTGAATCTATTTGTCCTTCTTACGTTTTACATGACAATTTGCTCAGGTTTATTTTCTTTTGTTCAAACTGGATCACTGTCCATATATAACTAATGTTTCGAACCACATCAGGAGCAAAAAATGTGGGGAAATCTTAAACAATTCTCTTTAACCGGAATTCTGCAATAGGCGGAAAACACTGTTCCGGTTGCAGTTTCCGCAAAAGGCAAAAACATACCGGGCAACGCTTAAGTGTTAAGCTTTGGTGCGTCAATGTTAAGCAATAAATTATCGCATAAATGATATATATGTGCGTAATTTATATATTCGTTTACACCTAGCTTATCTTATCACCAAGATGGTGAATTGTGTGTGTTGAATATGTAATTTAGAAAGACGTACACATCTATAGTGAGCATTAAATTGCAAAATGAGCCCATGTTGCTTGAATAGTGATACCCGATGATTGTACTCACAATGCACGAGTACATAGAGGATAAATTACTCTGTCAAATGAGACCAAAAACACACATATAGCTCGATCGGTTGCAGAGATATTATCACATTCTTGGTTTTTGGTGTCATTGACCCATTATAAAACCAGTTCTGACCCAATCCTGCGGCGTAAAAACTACAATAAAAGCACATCACTTGTAGCTACATAGGTGATGAGTTGCACTACAAAATGCCTATATAGCTCCAGTGGTTGTTACCATTTTCGTGCATTTTGGGTCCCATGGGCCCATTCAAAAACCTTTTTTGACTCAACCTTACAGTGTAAATCATAGTGTTATGTGTAGCAACATCGAGGATGAATTGTCCTATAAAATAAGACCAAAATCTACAGTGGTTCTCTAGAACCTGGTTTTTTGAGCCATTCAGGACCTAACCAAACCCACTTTGGCCCGCTTTTCCGAGCTTCGCGCCTAACTTTTAAACTTTCAAACTACTACCGCGCTAATCAATCCGCCTGGCCAAACTTGAGCTATAAACTAAAAACCCTATAACAGACTGTTATTTCACAACTGTCACGGCTAGTTAGAATTCTTCGCTCCGTTCATTTCAATCTCACTCAGAAATCAAAAAGAAAAATTTCATAACACTGCCAACTGGATAAATGAGGCGTGCTGACCGGCGCCAACGAAGAACTATTTCCCACCGATGAAGAGCAGTCGCATCAGTGGCGAGACCACTTCAATTAGCTTCTCAATCATGCCCAAACATCAGATAGTCTGAATCAAGACGATGTGCTCTTCGAAGTGTTTTATTAGGACACCTGAGATGGGCTACCAACCATTGACGATTAAGCCATAAAAGGTAACGGTAGAGCGGCTGGTGAAGACGGAATACTTGCTAATCTGTGCAAGTTACACAATATCCATTTGGTCCAAAGCTCCAGAGCTCCACCCTGACTCCTATTCCATTCAACTATGCGGTTAACTGTGCCATGCGGTCGTCACTTGAACCGAACCACGTACAGTTAGCAACAAAAAGGAATGTCACCAAGTCGCTTATGCCGATGACATAGTTAGCGTCACCGAAGCGGTTAACATCGACAATACTAGAACGTATACCCACGGCCAACGCTCGCCTAATCACATCTTAGTGAAACAAAAAGGACTATGGGCTACTCCACTGATAACCCCCAGTTGTAACACTTCAACCGGTGGCGACGTGGATTACCCCTTACAAAACATCCATCAAATTGGATTCGCCATAGAGGCAGGGCGGCCACGATGTGAAAGCGACAAATCATAAACGACACTAAACAACTACGCAGAATAACAGCATACTAGTGGACCAGCCGTCTCAATGTGCTATCAGACGCCGCGGCCAACAGAGAAGTACGGAGAAGTATCCCAATTACGACAGTGCCCCACAACCGTGAGCTGAATATATCACCTTTCCCCACCGACGTGAGGTAACGTTGCTTCGTCCATGAGGTTTCTCCACGTCAAACGATCAGTAATACTGCCATCGGATCTTGTCGCCACCTGTGCCAAGAAACATCTTTGAACAACAGTTCCATACCTTTAATAATCTGTCGCCTCCGTGTTACTACTGTCCCCCCACGAGGTCTTTTCCATCCGTCTGAATGTGAAGCCACCAGGACCTTCTTTACAAGACTACCATTCGGAGAATGTAGCCTAGCCATCTGATACGCCTTTGGTTTAGCTGCCACATTGCTGTTCAACCCACATCGACTATACAGTTCGGCGCTGGAAATATTGTCTCGGTGATTTACTCCGGCTATTATCCTTAAACAAAGAATAAACAAGTTCAAAGATATACAGCCGGAAACTAATACTGCGTTTTACCGACCAGGGTTCCGAAGCGTATAATAGTCGTTGTCGCACTGTTATAGACTTTCACTTTGGTGGATGTGTCGATTTTACGTTAGAGCCATACTTTAGACAGATATCCAAAGGTTGTCGCCATTGTCGCGATGCGGTCGCTAATATTGATGCTGGAAGAATCGCAACCAGTTACCTTTGAACCAAGGTCACAGAAAGAGGCAACGTTAGCTAGCTGTTCGCCATTCAATTTTATGCTGGGTGTGGTGCAGCAAAATGAAAGAACCTTGGCCTTTTTGCATTTATTGTTGATCCAACCCGCCGTATTAAGTTATCCGATGGACGAAGTCTTGCATGGT
This sequence comes from Trileptium ribeirensis, assembly GCA_030248225.1. Taxonomy (NCBI): domain Eukaryota; kingdom Metazoa; phylum Nematoda; class Enoplea; order Enoplida; family Thoracostomopsidae; genus Trileptium; species Trileptium ribeirensis. Next base: position 9,230 of record JASANE010009487.1, on the reverse strand, counting down.
GACCTTCGACTCTGCTAGTAGCACGATAACTTTCGATCAACGGAGTCAAAAACTGCCTTAAAATATACAACAGTCATCACTGGTGGCTGTCTGAATTCATGAGGAAGCTAATGTTTTATCAATACAACCTCTGCATGAACGGAATCCGGTCTGCCCTTCGTGTGATAACCTGTCTCGATGGAATTTGAATCTGTTCACAAGGACAGCTTCCCTGGTTTTAAAAGCAATACTGAGCAACGATATGCCTGCATAGTTTTCGCACAGGGTGCAGTCACCTTTCTTAAAGGTAGGTATTACAATTGCCGTGTTCCAAACAACTGGGATTTTATTGTCTTTCAGTGTGCGCCTAAAAAGCTGATGTAAAGCGCTAACACTTGGTTGACCAACACCTTTGAAAACTGCAAGTATATATAATGTATATTTTGCCAACAACAAGCAAACAATTTGCCTCCGGGTCCCACAACGTTGACCAGCTCATGTAGACGTAATGACAAACACCACTGCAATGGATTGCAATACATTATTTGACACATATCTTTGAGAAAATCGTTCGAAACAATATAAAGCTCTAATCAAACCCCTTTGTAACTCTCAAATTATCATCAGATTCATTACACTAACCAGGACTGTGATCAGGCAGCGGTGCCGACATCTGAGTTGCAGTTGTTTCACGTGTATGAGTCTCACAAGCCACGTCAACGCGGCTGATCTGTTGCATAGTGCCAACGGCCTCCGAGTACGACGGCAAACCGGACCTGCAAAACCAGAAACAATATAAACGCATTTATTGGGGTGAAATTTGAATGACCAATCTATAGAATTGAAAATGACATTTGCCTGGAAATAAAGTAAAACTACTAACTCTATTGAGGTGGCGGCGTGGCCGAGTGGTTAGGGCGCCTGCTTCATAATCGTGAAGTGGGGAGTTCGAATCCAGTGGTCGCGCTAATCTCCTTGGGCAAGGGACTCAGCCACAATTGCTTCGCAGTACCTATGCGTTAAACAGGTACTAGACTTTGGTCTAGGCGGATAAGATGATGGGTGGTGTAATGGGCAATCATCACGGCCAGCCTGCACACAATGCTTCGGCATAACAACCCGGATTGTCACCTAGTGCCAATTGCATCTTTATCCTTTAACTCTATCGAGATTGCACAACGTTGTGAAGCATAGGCACACCTATGCCTTTTGCATGCAGAGAAAATCACCTGTCAATAGGATACGTCGATATGCCATGTATGTGAATATCACACAATACCGTAACACTTACAACAAAACTAACGCAGGGAATAAGTTTTCCATGACCGAAAACCATCCTCAAGTGCAAGCTATCAGCCTCCCAGGACGTCGCAATAAAATTGGTAATTTTGGGTTGATGAACCATCGGGGCGCCATACCCACGTACCCATGGAACCATGGCTCGCAGAGCAAAATCAACACCGACAATGAGTTTCCCATGCCACAAAACACCCGAGTAAATCTTTTCAGACGTCCACAACGTCAGAACAAATTTTCGAATTTTGGGTCCAGCAACCACGAGGGTGCAATACGTCAAAACCCATGAACCGGAGCCTTAATCTCAAAACAAACAAAAAAGAGGCATCGCAATTGTCATTTTACTACGAAATAAAATCAACCAGAGAAAAATCAATTTATATAAGATAAAAATAACCTTGCTTCCGTGAAGGATGTAAAATCGGCCCTATTTTAACCTCTGACCCCGAACCAAAGGATAGCCAAGCCCCGTACTCATAAAACCATGTGTCGCAGAGTAAACCCAATACCGGCAATTTCCCATGCCCGAAAACCCCCAAGTGAAACTTTTCAGCCGCCCAGGAGGTCAGAACAACTTATTTAATTTTGGGACGAGAAACCATGAGGGTGCCATACCTCAAACCCCATAACTCCAGAACCGGAGCCTTAATTGAAAAACAAAAAAAGAGGCGTCGGCATTTATCATTTGACTATGAAATAAAACCAACCAGAGAAAAAATTTGAAAGTTACGATAAAAATAACCTTGCTTCCATGAAGGGTACTAAAATAGTGTAAAAACCTTCATTTTGACCTCTGAGCCCGAACCAAAGGAGCGCCATACCCCGTACCCATGAAACCCTGAGTCGCAGAGTAAAACCAATACCGGCAATGAGTTTCCCATGCCCGAAAACCCTCAATTGAAACTTTTCAGCCGCTCACGACGTCAAAACAAATTTTCTAATTCTGGACGAGGAGCCATGAGGGCGCCATACCTCAAACCCCATAACTCCAAAACCGGAGCCTTAATCGAAAAACAAAAAAGAGGCATCGGCATTTATCATTTTGCTATGAAACAAAACCATATAGAGAAAAAAATTAGATAGATAAGATAAAAATATCCTTGCTTCCGCGAAGGGTACTAAAATGAGGCCAAAAACCCACATTTTGAACCCTGACCCCAAATCAAAAAATGCTAGGGTAAATCGAGTATGCCGGTCCGAATGAGCCCAAGATCATGAAAATCGATTCAGGCGTTCTCGAGTTATGATCACAGACACATACACAGAGACGGAAATTTTAAGATTTCACCACTGCAACACAATCTCCACAACGTTCTGATAATAAGATCGGTCGAAATTTAAACACTGAGAGAGCAACACCAATTGTAACACTACTTATAACTGTGAACGCACCGGCGTCTGTTGCAAAAATAAAACACAAGATTTCGAAAAACCCAAGTGAACACATATCAATGACTTGGACCAAAATACTACTTAAAATAATTATTTCAAACGACGAACTACTCGGCAAGTCATGCTCCACGGCTATTGCCAACTGTCCCTGTGCATGTGTCTAGTGCGCGGAGTAGAAAAAATTGTAAACAACTTTATAGAATCTTGTTGAGTTCATAAACGAATGGTACAGAAAACCGTTAGGCTAAGATTCCATCCGATGTCCACGTTAGAAATTCTGCTAAAATTACCAACACTATTCACCTGGCACTGAAACCGCAAGTTCCACCAAGTGTTTCGTCATCCATGGTGCCATTCATGTCGCACGATGACGTCAATACACCACCCATCTCAGTTCGGCCTGTCTGCGACTCGACGTGACACTGAAAATGGCATAAACTATTCACAGTTGCCGACATTTGAACACAGCAAACACATTCGACACTGCTTATTTATGAGAGAACGCTGGCAAAAATTATTTCATTTATCAAAAAATTTTTCAATGACAGGCGCTACTTAGCACAAAACTGCTTTCAACTATTCAGCCCTGCGTAAACTGCGTCACACTCAATTTGCATGTAACATGCTGAGAGTAAACCAGGTAATGATTTTGCTCCGTTTCCACTCGTCACGAATAGCCAGACGTACGGATGTTGAACGTTATTTTGTAGGGATCCTAGAAATACTGATTTCTCTGGTTCCGAAAAACAATTTAGTTTCTTAATAGTTGGGCAAAGTTCGACAATATGCCGTCCATTAGCAATTGAACAAGTTCCTCCCAAACAAGCATTGCTGCGATAGTACTCACATATTGATTTACAAAAGCCTTAAGGGCAGTGGGTGATGCCTTGACGCAATGTAATATACACGGCACGTGGAAGGTTTATGTCCAATTTCTAAAGTTAGCATTTAAACATGGCTCATCAAGTCATTCCATAGAAGGCTCGTAAGGTTAGGCCAGTTAATTTTAAGGCTCCGAGGGTAAACATTCACTCGACGTGGTTTTGATAAAGCTGAGAAGATCCAGATCTTCATGGGTGACAAAACGTATCTACCATTCCACATTTCAGTCACATAAGTTTCAATTGTGCTGCGACAGTTTTTGATGGAAAATTGCTCACTACATATGTGAAAAATGCATATGATTTGAAAGCATGTGGAGGCAAAAATTAAAGAAGGTTTTACTCAACAATTTGTTCTGTAAAATGTAATAGAATAAATTCTTCCCGCAAAAAACACTGTAGTCATTTAAACGATGCTTTACTTGTTCCTAAAAGCATTTAAAATGTAGCCCTTATGTGTGATGGTCTTCCGGGGAAATTGAAACTCAATCTGGAATAGCGAAATTCAATCAGCGTTATTTAACCAAAAACAGCCAGTTTCCCGTCGCTGCGTGAGTTATTAGTATTTATTTTTTAATGTCGCAGCATTACACATACCTTGAATAAACATTAATTAAACACAGCTGTTGAAAACCCAACTCTTGAACAAAACTTGTCTGTGAATATAAATAGTAGCTTATTCAATCGCCAAGGTTGTGAATTCTGGGTGTAGAACATGTAATTTAGAGCACACCTATATTGAGCATAAATCTTACAAAATGAGCCGCATATCAGCAGCCTTGCTGTAATCGTTGACGAGAGGCACTCGCTTAGTGCAACTACTTGAGGGATGACTATCAAATATAAGCATCCATACAACTACAGCGGCTCTGGAAACACGCGTCTTGTGTGTCTCACGAACCCTTTTAAACCTCTATTTTGACTCAATCATGCAACATAAATAATAACATCAGCACACTATATTCAGCTATATAGAGGAACACACTTTTGTTGTCCAAATACATGGACTAGGATTTCGCGTCTAACTAAAACGCACAATTAGAGATTTTAAGTTTTCGCCAAGTCAATTCGCCCAGCTGAAACTGAGTTATGCACAAAAAACCCAGCAACGAACACCGTCGAAATTTAGCACTCTGGACAGTGAAAATTGTTCGCTACGCACGTTCCACTCACTATCCTTAGAATTGAATATCTTCAACATACTCGCAACGAATGCCGCATATGCCGCTGTGCCGCTTCAAATTGTCGGTAATAAGCATGAACTAAGAAACGACAAACGAGCAATGGTCCGAAAACCAGAAATGTCATCCCGGAGACAACCATTACCAGTGAGTAAAACCACGAGTCGGCTGCTTGACCGCCGTTGTAGGCGAGAACGACCAAGAGCAATGCTGAAAAAGCGGAGAAATTCATCAAGCAATCGCACCAACATTGAGAAATGGTAAATAACCCAGACATTAGCCAGAATACCACAGGGTCCACAAAGGTAGAACGAGTCAAGCATGTAATCCAAATCTTTCCAGGAATAGTCGAAGCCTGATCTGCAGCTATTAGAAGAAACCCATGCTTATCTATCCATATACAGTAAACAAAATAGAGGAATGCTAACAATTTCAAATTGACTAAAAATAGTAACACATTGCCGTTCTACAGAATCTGAAGTGCCAAAACGTTTTAGCCAATTCCTTTTTTATTACTCGTTTTATTGGCAAGAATTGTTTCTACTTCGGCAGAGTTAAACTAGATGTACACGCCATCGGTTTAACGCAGAATAGGCAATTGTGCTTTATTTCCCAACACCGTCAGTTGCTACATTTCCTACATAAAGTTTCCTAATAGAGGTGGTATATAATGTAGTTTATGCCAGCTGCGACAACCCTGCCACATGAAACAAATATGGCCAATGCTGTCACATCGATTATCTGATGGCCGCGTTGCAGAACCGGAACCTAACTACAGTATGCTAGGCGGTGCTACAGGCAGTTATTTGTCAGCCAAATTCGCGGCAACGAAAAAAACTAAGAATGCTAACGTTGCGGTGCTATGTTAAGTTCTACATTTCCTACCAACGTGCCATATGGTCCCATCCCTTTATGGCTGTAAGACGACCCGAAGGTTGCCTTCCCTATGTCAGGAAATTTCGCCATCACCTTGCGAACAAGGTTTTTACTACTAGTATCTCCCATTCGAAAGCGAAAAAGCGTGATTTAATTTATACGTTATCATTCTGAGTAATCAACTGCAACAGTCTGTGTTTCATGTATATACCACCCTAGAAGCTCTGGGACCCTCTGAAAAACCTAAACCTCGACAACACTAACCCCATCGAAAATAACAGAGAACGCATGGAGTATTATGGGTGGTCTCTAGATAACCAAACCATCGTATTCAGCATGCCGAAAAACAGACAATATTCCTGGTGGCCCGAACGCAATACATAACCAACCTACTGAAAACAGACTACGTATATATTCTGGAAATCTAGTCCATTGACCATAAATCCCATTGCAAACCATTAAAATGTATGAAATACACGTGCTATACTCTAGATCACCAAATCATGTATTCAGCCTTCCGGAAAATCATTATATATACCATTATTGATGCACTGCACACAATTAACACATAACCAAACAAATAAAACACACGTGGATCGACGACCTTAAAATCCCATGAAAAGGCATAATATAAAGTTATACGATAGATAAGAAAACCATCGTATCACGCGTGCGTGATAAATTAATAGACATTCGTTGTATGATAAAAACGCAATAACATGCCGAAATTTGAAATTAATATTTCTGACAAAGGGTCATTGAACAAAAATCCTGGGCTTTCCATTAGCTGAAAATTTTGCCGGGGGGGGGCTTGAACCGGGCGGGCCCCGTGGTTCCGAACCGAACTTGTTGAGATAAAACGCTATTTTGAAGCAAATTTTGACAAAACTTCCGAAATTTTTCGCGTCGGAACGAAATTTCAGCACAAAGTTTTTTTCAAATTTTATGTTCTATGGATTGATTGGAAACAAAAAATTTGCCAAGTGGCAATGAACCGGGGGGAGCCCAAAGCTTTGCCAAGGGGCATGAACCAGGAAACACCTGTTTTGAACCAGACGGAACCGAAAAATACCAGGCACCCAATTTAAAAAGGCCAGAATATTCGGACCCACAACAGTCCAGGGAGTGGTCCCACAAAAAATTATGTGATGAGCTGATCCTGGAAGTCGCTGTTTGTGATGTGAAGCCGCTGTGGATAGATATGGGCTGCGAAAGGCTGGTACAAAAACTTTTTAAACCTGTTTTATGTCAATTTGACGTAGAAGATGGGGTCGAAGTTATTCGAGCTCAACTAAATGGCCCATCCTTATCACTTTTTCTATCGAACAAAAAATTTATCTTAATTGATCCACCCCAAGATGAGTTACGCGTGACAGAAACATGACAAAAATACAAATTTTCCTCCATGCGCCCTCAGTAGAAAAGCCGCTAGCTTGGTTTCCACAAAACTTTGGCAGTAGAATTAATATTATATGAATACATGGAAAACATGTCTAAAATATGAAGATCCAACTCACTGGTGCTGCCCAGAACGAGACCAATAAGACCAAGCTGGCGCCGCGAAAGCGGGCAGATTTGAACGACACTCGGGTCGGCCCGGACAAGGCGCGGCGGACGAAACCGGTTGTACGCCGACAAGCCATAGTACTGAGTACTGGCGCCCCACAGCATCGACATTGTTCGACATAAATGCAAACTTCGCTGTTGAAGGTTACAAACACTACACTGTATGTCGTGCACAGTGGATGTTAAAGTAATTCCATATTACCAGATTAGGCTTATTTAATTCCGGATACTGTTTCTGAAAAATTTGACACAATGTTTCATCAGAATAAACAGCTAGATAGATAGATAGATAGATAGATAATAATACTTGGGCATAACACATAGACAGTGTGCGCGCAGACTCATAATACTTGGCCCATTGCGCCGCCCAAACCCAAAGATGATCAAATGTCACATCCAACCCTCAGAATGAACCTGACCAGTTTGTTAATTTCCAATCTTGGGGCAAAGTTAATATCTATAACATTTTTTCCAAATACCTTCTTGCGTAGTTCGTAGAACTCTTTACATTCCAAAACAAGATGGGATGCAGTACCATCTGCTACATGACACCACTCACATGATCTATCCTCAATAAGTCCCATAATACATGTATGTTTATTCAGGAGACAATGCCCATTGAGTAGCCTACAGGCTGTGCCGATCCGCTTTTTGTCCAGCATCCGTATCCGTTTAATCATTGCCCAATTGTATACAGGTAAAAATGTCCTTAGTTGCCTGTAGGACTGACTACGTTTCCATCTTTGCTCCACATTTTCCCAAATGCGATCCTTAACCCGTATGGACAATGTCTTGAACGCCAAGCCTACAGCCGGTTCCGGACCTATGTAGGTCATGGAAGCTGCTTTTTTGGCTAGATCGTCCGCAATTTCTTTCCCCATATACCCACTATGTCCTGGTATCCAGAGAAGGGTAACAAAATTTGATTTTCCAAGTTGCTGCAACTCCTTTTTACAACACTTTATAGATATCATTCTATCCAAGTTGTTATCTAGGGCTTTAATAGCCGCTTGGCTATCACTGTATATGTTAATAGTTTTCTTCTTTACCCCCCTACCTCTTAAATAAGAGACGCAATTTTCAATCGCTAATATTTCTGCTTGAAAAACCGTACAATTCTTACCAAGGGGTATAACTATATTGCTATGTCCAGGGATATAGACGCCAGCCCCAGATCCAATATTTTCTTTTTCATGCAGTATCTTAGAACCATCTGTAAAGCAGTTTATATCCATAGTATTCAAAGAGACAATGTTGCGTGCTTCAATTCTATCAGTGATTATACTGTTCCAGTTCTTATCCTCAGAAAAAGTTTTGCAACAGTGATCAAGAGGCATATTTGCCTCTGTTACAAGCTCTGAGGTTACTTTTTCAATTACTGTATGCCCTTTTACATTTAAGGACTGCCAAGATTCAATACTTTTTAGTCTACAGTAATCAAATATTGCTGCCTGCAGGCATCTTTTCTCTATCGGCAATAGTCCCAGAATGGTTTCCAGACCCTCCGTGCGAGTGCTTCTCAAGCATCCCGTGATGATCAGGAGAGCTAATTTCTGAACCCGCATTAGTTTTTTCCGAACAGCCTCTATGGTGGTTCTATGCCACCAAACCAAGACCCCATGCATCATACCACTCAATACTATCGTTTCATATAGATAGATGAGGTACTTAGGTCTCGCGCCCCAATTACGCCCTGCAAAGGTTCTACATACCATTAGATTCCTTATAGCTTTGCTGCATGCATTTTCCAAATGTTTATCCCACATTAGTTTTTTATCTAGGATCACTCCTAGGTATCTGACTTCACAGCTATAAACCAGTGGAACTCCATCCAATCCAATACAAGGAAGGGCCTCCGACTTGCGTTTCCGAGTAAAATTTATTACAGCAGTTTTGTTTGGCTGTAGTTGTAATCCATTGGATTTGCACCACGTACTGCCGCATTTAAGTGCAGTACAGATTCTTCGGCCAGTTACCCCAATATTTGAACCACTTGCAATGATCGCAATATCATTCGAGTAGGCTTGAGCCATAATTCCTTCTTTTTGAAGCTTGATTA
>JASANE010009485.1:0-33733 GCA_030248225.1 Trileptium ribeirensis | reverse complement strand
ATGTATGTTGTAATGGTACTCGTTCAGTTACGTATTGCTTTGGAAACACTGATATACATGAGGAGATGCATGATTAGAACGACTGCACATGATCAATATCGCATAGATTGGTTTGTGTACTCAAGCGCATCCAGAATTCATGTTTGCATAAATATCAAAGAGTCAACAGAAGCTATCATCGTAAGGTATCACTGCTATAATATGTCAAATATTTGCTGTAAATACTAGGGATCGACCGAATATTCGTTAATCGGTGTTCGACCGAATATTAGGGATTCGGTATTTGGACTAATATAACACTATTCGACCGAATACAGAATAGCTCCAATAGCCGTGAAATGATCAAAATATATGCGTGATTGTCGTGGTTTTTGTTACAGTACATGGTCCTTATCGCACACCATGTCTCCAAACGTTGCGATATACAGCTATACTGGCGAAAAGCTTGAACAGTGACCACGGAGTTTGCATTTACGACCCGCGGTGAACAGAATAAAATGTGGCGAAGTATGTAACTCTCTTCAGTTGGTACAATTTAGTGACGTCTACCAAACTTGATCTACGTTCCAGTTTTTGGCGGTCAACAAATAAAGTCTAAACCAAAGCAGAATAACATTACTCGTGTCGCAATAATTATCCATTTCTAAATGACTGTAACCTCGACGATTTCAAATTATCCCCCTCTGTAGGTGGATGGGCGACGAAAGTTCACTCCTGTAATATTCGTTCATTATTTACTGAGTAGTGAAATGCGAGCAAACTGACTCCCCGATCGGCGCACATGGGATCATAAAATATAGCATTCGATTGAGAAATTTTACTGATCGCAGCTGAGGAGGCAACAACACACCTTAATTATCGCCTAAAGTTATCATAAATAGCAGTACAAAACAATTATTCGGTATTCTGCCCAATACTAATTCGGTATTCGGTCGTTCCCTAGTAAATAGTGATATTTTGTGTAATGAGTGATAACACTGTCGAGACAATCTGGGTAGCTGTACAAGATTTTGCCATTTTTGCTGCGAATAGTGCTACAAATTTTGATTTGTTATAAATAGGTATCTTGTAATAACTAAATTTCGAGATTAACGCCCGCACCGATCCTTATACCAAACCTGAACTCACTCGGAAAGTATATTAGAAGTCATTTGAATAGTTCGAAGTCAATTGTGTTGACCAGATTTTGGGTGCTCAGATTTGATTGAACAATCTAGAAACTATGTTCAAGATCACATAAAACATATGGAAAATGGGTTTATACAAAATATGTTCTCGCTATTTTTGGATTTTTATATCATGCATCTAAATCAATACACTATTTTCGTTTATGACGTGGCAAGCGAAGCGAGTACGCATTTATTTGTATCCGCACTGATAAATTTTACCGTTTTCATCTGACTGTTCGTTCCTCCCTCCGTGTGTCTGTCCGGCCGGCTAGCTGTTTCTAAACATGTCAAGAACGAATGAAGATTTTTTCAAGCGGTCCTTTGCAATAGTCTGGCGCGTGACCCTATAATATCGTAACGATCTGATGGTTCCTGTTATTTCAATACGACGAACTCTAACTAAAAATTTGGTAAGGAAATTTCGCATATTTCCGAACTATGATGCTAATTTGTTGCAGTAATCTACGGCATTACAGAGACAAGGCTAAAATGATGTAATTGTTATTATAGCTAAGGAAAAAATTGTAATTTTTTTCAAATGTTTGCAAAAGTATTAAGCTGGGAAACTGCGTAAGTGATGTAATATTGTAATTAAAATACTAAAACCACGCAAGTCACATATGGTGCCAGTTTAAGTTCCTAAGTTTGACAATTATTGCCTAAATTTGTGTTACGCTGTATTGTTGTCCTGCGTGCCGTTGTTCATGCTTGATATAAGACGAAACGTTCATAGAAAGGAATAAATAAATCGCATTTTCTCGAAACTAAATTTTTATCACTTAAATGACTTTGTCGTAATACCCTCGATATAGGTTCTATCTATGCAACTCACACATATGGTATGGTAAGCTCCCTTTAGTGATATCCCCTCAAATTTTGATACCATGGAAATGTCTTTTTAGTTATATATCTAAACGCAGGCCTCATATCAAAAATGTTACATATCTTTTCTGTTCGTCTGGATAAGATGTACAACTTTGTTGACCAACACTTTTTGTCATACTAGCGGATAATGAGATAGGGGCACAAAATGGTGTGGCAAAAGGACTCATTTTAACCCTTTATATATCATATTTTTAAAATAATCGTTAATTAGCATTATGTTAACCATAAAAGTTTTTAGGATCACTGAAACCATCGGAGTTGTTTATTTGACTGGTGTTTTTTGGAATGATATTGTATCCTCTGGGAACCCCCAGCAAGAACCATGCATGATTTCGTTATTTTTAATGTAATGCTATAATATGTCGTTGCATGTGCTGTTACAAATGCTTTAGAGGATGCTCAAAACGATGAAGTGATTTATTTGAGTGTATCTTTGACCGATATTCATTTTGTAATGGTACTGTATCTCATGAGGCTTCTTTTGAGCCACGCATGATTCCGTGATTTTCGACATAATGCTATAATTCGCTCTGTTCGTGGTTATAAAGGTTTTCGAGGATTTTAAAACGACGATATGATATATTTGAGTGTATCTCTGACCTACATAGATTTTACAGCTGTACTGTATCACACGAGACTCCTTTTTGCATGATTCCGTCATTTTCAAGCAATGTTATAATTTGTGGTATTCGTGGTTATAAAGGTTTTCGAGATAAAACGATAATGTGATATATTTGAGTGTATTTGTGAACAATGTGGACTTTTTGGAATGGTTCTATATCTCATGGGAACCTGCTTGATTCATGCATGATTCCGTGATTTTCAACCGAATATTATAGATTGTTGCATTTGCAGATGTAAAGGTTTTCGAGGATGCTCGAAACGATGAAGTAACTTATTTATGTGTATTTATGACTGACATAGATTTTTACAGTGGTACTATATCCCATGAGACCCCTCTTTTTTGAGGCATGCACAATTCTGGGATTTTCAACCTAATGTTATAATTTGTTGTATTTGCGGTTGTTAAGGGTTTGGAGGTTACATAAAGTAGTTTAATGATTTATTTGATGTATTTGTGACTAATGTCGGCTTTTTGGGATGGCACTGTATCCCATGAGACCCCCTTGCGCTATGCATGATTCAGTGATTTTTAACATATTGTGATAATTTGTTGTTTTTGCGGTTATTTAGGGTTTCGAGGTTGCTGAAAACGATAGATTGATTTATTTGACTATATCTGTGAATGATATACTATTTTTGGTATGATGCTTAATGGGACTCTCCTTTGATCTATGCATGATTTTGTGGTTTCAATCTAATGCTGTAATTTTGTTAAATCTGCGAATATGAGGTTTTCGAGGCCTGCAAAAATTATACCTTGATGAGTTAAAAACATGTCTACGACTATGCAGCACGTCGCTTGCGCACAGTAATATCGCTTGCTGCGCAACCGTGAGCTGACCCACGTTCTAGTAATTTACCCATCTGCACCGTTATTTTAAACGATACACTGTATAGCGGTTCATATGCCTTTGTATGTATTCAACTGCAGTGTAAAGTGTTGTACATTTATGATACAGGTGGAAGGTAATACCTTATTCAATATGCTGAAGCTTGGCGAAGCTGAACTCGATGGCGACGAACGACCAGTGTATCCACATAAGATAATTGCATTTGAGGTAAGCTGTTTTCGGTACGCTGTCAAACTGTATCCGTATTCACCATACCCGTATATATTCCAACCCGAAATCGCGAAATAGTTAAATGTATAGCTCTAAGTTGTATTATCTCTTTCAATAAAGCAATAATTATTATCCTCACTTTACACTAAAACAATGGTTATCTTCGCTGAGTTGACTTAACGGGGAACACTTTAGCCGGGCGCTTTTTTATAGTTTCGGGCGGTTCATTACTCAAAGGTGGGACGGCCGTCACCGAAAAATAGTGGGCCGCCGTGCGGTGCTGTCCCTTGCTCTTTAAGTGGCAGTGGCCCCCCTTTTCCTGCACCCCTGCATATCATTATCATGAATTCACATCTATATCGCCATGTTTATTTAATGCACTAAAGGGTTTAAAAACTAAATTGTTTAAATGTTTTGTGTTGAAAAATGAATGACAGTAATATTGTTCTGAAACCGCTGTTGCGTTAAAGTCCGAAACAAGATATAGTTACGGTCATAGTTTATGCACACAAATTCATGTATTGCAATGCATGGCGTGTTGTGTGTTTATATAAAAACAGTCCTCATCCTAATTCTTATAATATTTTATAACGAATTTACGAAATATTGAAACAACCGGCACTATTGTTTGATACGGCGAATACTGTTGCTCCTACAGGGAACATTTTACAGCCATCAGTAAAAAATAGCTAAATTTTAGTGTTAAAATAAGTTATATGGACTATTATAGACAAATTTCAAGCGATGATAGCTACTGTCAAACTGACAGCGCTAAAATAGGCTAGAGCTAGAGTGCTTGATTACTTGACCACTATTGTCTTATCTTAATATTATAGATTTTAAAAAATCCATTCGATGACATAATTCCTCGACAGTCGCCAAAAGCTCTCGGCCAGGAAGTCAGTGATGAATGTGGAGAAAATCGCAAGCGTCCTGTAGCTCTGGGGACAAAGTAAAACCGTTATGGACAGAAATAAAAAATCTTTCACGAAAAATCCTCGAACAACTGCTGCTTTTAATCGTTCGCGAATTATGTTTTTATTTCTGCTCGTACCTGTATATACAGTACCATGTGTTTAAAAACATTTGCTGTGATATAATTTTTTAGAACTTATATAACTTACTTTCCTGCATTAAATTTCTTTTATTTTTTTAGTAAATTTGGAAATGTCGATTTGACAATCTGCATATTTATATCTGGAAATTTGAATCCATCGCTAAGTCAAGATGAGGATTTGGGTGCATTTTTATTTCATGTTTATATCTTGTTGACGTCAGAAACTTTAAGCGTGTTATCTTGATTTATATCTAGTTGTTTATGTAGCCTGATTTTGATGTCAATTTTTTAACCTGTTGTACCGGTATCTCCAAAATGGGACACGTGGTGGACTTGCATTTTTGGTTTCTCCTGGTGCGAAACTGTAAAGCTGACAATATTTTTATCTTAAATTTCATTTCACAGGTTTGAAATTAATAAATTACGCAAAATTCATTTCCATTTGCTTTTAACCCTAATCAAAAACGTCTTTGTAGTGTTATGAAAATGTTTAAAACTATTTTATCTATTTGGGATTGAAAACAATTATAAATTTAGGTGTAGAAGCTTCATGCATTGATTCAGCAAATTGTGCGTACACTGGTTCCTGCTACAGCGTCCAGCTTATGCTTCCTTTCGAAAAATTTCAGCTATTGGAGAAACCGGTCATATATTCACTTGAGTGGTGTTCTTTTAATTAAATAAGTACCACCTTAAGAACAGTAACTAAGGCAACGAAGAACTGCCAAAATTTGCTTCATGTGCGAAACTATATTGGAAATGTTTAAAACTGTAAAAACTTAGGGAGGAACGGTAGATATTAGTAGCCGCCACGAGGTCGTGTGCCATCCGTAGCACTTGAGCCACAACGCGCAGTTTCCCATATTTCAGCGAATTGGCGAGCGGGATGATGTGACCGGTGTGCCTCCGCAGCTCTTCGTTATTTATGTGATTAGACGGTATCAATCCAAGTATGCGATGTTGGCAGAGATTGTCGAAGTCGTCTAGCTGGTGTATACTGTGTGCTTTCGAAGACCAAGTGTTGCAGCATTACAGTGACACAGGTCTCACGCCTGTATTTAATATATCCAGCTTTAACTTAAGCGCCAATTTTTATTGATGCCACAGTCGTCTTAGGCTTCAAAAAACGACCTGCCCTTTGCTATTCTAGCGGTGGTTTCGATCTCGGAAGAGCTGGTGCCTGAAAATTGGCTTCTCAAATAGCAAGAGTCGCACACGGTATCGATGACATTGGTTCTGATCTATTGCCCCTCTTCATAGACTGGCAGAAGCACAATGATATTGGTTTTTCTGTCGCTTATTCGGAGACCTATAATTCGTTGACTGATTGCGCTGATGTTAGACAACATAGAGTTTAGTCCGATTGTAGATTCTGCCAATACTGCGATATCGCCGCATGCTGCTTCAGTAAACGGTTCCCCGTTCTCGTTGATGACTGCTCCGTCTGTATCAATAGGTACCTCTCGCATGATCCAATCAATGGCGAAGTTGAAAAGCTTTGAGGACCATACGGGTCCTTATCTAACCCCAGATTTGACATCATAAGGATCTGACATTGGCTGAGTACTCTGACTGCACAGTAAGATGGTTCGAAGAGTATGCTTATCATCCGCACCAGTTTTTCCGGCAAGAGATTAGCTTCCATTATCTTATAGAGCCCTGTGGTCTATGTCAAACGTTGCCTTGAAGTTAACAAGTGTTACCGTCGTCGGCTGGCTGAACTCGTGGCGCCTTTGAAGGGCAAGGCAGAGGTTGAATATTTTTTTTTGATCGTGCCGCGGCCGGATAAAAACACACACTGTTCATCCCGCTCAAATCGTTCACAGAGTTTTTTGAAGCCATTGACTATGTGACAGCTTCCAAAACTTTGGACGCTATATTTACAGCGGAATACCCGTATAGATTTTGCAGATAGTTCTATCCCCACTTTTATAACGAGTGATTACGACTGGAACTCTCAATTCTTGAGGTATGACTGCGTCACGCCTAATTTTTTAGCTTAGAGAGTATGGTGTTTTTAGCACGGTATTACCCAGTTTATAGCATTCGGGAAGCATACCGTCTCCGCCGGCGGCTCGACCGGCGTGAAGAGATATCACTGCTTGCATGACTTCTTGTTCTAGCGGGATGTCGCCGCTGCAATCGTATATCGCCCGCGAATTCTAAGTATCTCCCATTGGATGGGGATCTCTGGTGCTTTTCGGTTTAACAGAGTGTCGAAATGCTGTCGCCATCGGTGAAACAAGCTGCTCCGACTCTGTGACCACGGACGTCCATTCATGTCTCGTACTATTCTGTTTACCCTTTGAAGTGGTAGCAGCGACATTTTCTTCGTCAGGCTGAATACTTCCTTATGGTGGGCCATAGCTGCATGTGACAGTTCTGATACAAATCGCTAACCAAATATATCATTTTCGACCCTTTCTTTCGGAGCATCGCGTCCTCTGCGACAGCGTGAAATAGGCACTTCAATGAATTCCAGCTCTCTTAAACATTCAGATTTGGCTAACGGTGCAAAGTGGTTGCTGAGCACTACATTAGGTTTGCTTGTATATTCGGCGAGCTCAACGCAGGACGTCCGACGGCCCCTTACGGCGATAAAAGTGTTTACGGTTCAATCTTCTTCTAAATATAGCTATGATTCTACAGTTGGACTGCCTCAAAATATACATGAGGCTGATAATAAAGATAGATAACAACTGTCTGCTTGCCAAAATTAATTTAACTAATAAAATTAACCATTTGGTCATCTCCAAGTTTGATAATGTCGTTGTTTATGGTTGAAGTTAGTGTTAAGGTCAGATCCATATACTGCCGTTGTATGTGCGTCGCACGGTTTTTTTCGAAATTTTTTGCGTAATTTACGCGTTTTTGAGACCCGTTTCGGATATTTTTAACCAAGCTTTGCGTAATTTACGCCTTTTATTTCAAGTCCAGACAAACTCAGCAGCTTACAGATGGACCGGATATTTTCCGCAAAATATTACGGTTTTTTGGTACACCGTTACGCATTTTTACAAAACAGATATGCGTAATTTTGGCTGTTCGGAAATTGAAAAAAACTCTGGTGCGACGGCAAAGGGCGAACTTTCAGGGACGCACGCAAAAATTTGCTAGGAGAGGGGCCGGTGAAAAGCTTGTGCTAAAGGGGCTGTAAGAATTTTTACGTTTTCGTATTAGAAAAAAATTGCCTCAGGAGCACATTGTAACCCCAAAACTACTGGCGAAGGGGCGCACTTGCGAACTTTCCAATACCAGTATCTTTAGTAGGGTACCGGTGCCCAATTTATGCCCTGAAATCGCCGCATGCAACAATTATATCGTCTTTCCTACGCAGGTGCATGAAATGAATAAGAAGTTGTTCGTAGAAGAGGACCTTTCCTTTGTCGCTGTTGGTGAGGGCACACGGCGACAAGAACAACACAATGAAATGTTTGCTTGAATGCATACCGCATCTAGCCTCAGGCTTAACAGCTACCATGTAGTCTTCTGGTCGAAAATATATCATTTTGCAGTAATTATTAACCCTGAGTTGCCGGATTTTTCCTATCCTAAGAACAGGAATTTGTAATTCGCTGTCTCAGAATCCATTGTGCCAGAATTTGGTATAGCATTTCGGTGTATTTATCACGCAGCAGCAGCGTTATGGTATTCCATGTTGCTATTAAAATAGTTTGCTTTGCTAGCTTTATGCTCATTTTTCACGCCGCAATCTACGCTCGTCGTTTACCCACTGTTGTATCTGAGGGTCGGATAATATGTACGCGGCTCAAATACACAATCTGCACCTGTACATTCGGTACTCACGGTACACTGAATACCCCTGCTGGGCAGCAATATATATCCGAACACACACATAGCTGCAACATTCGAGAAAAATAAACAAATTGAAATTTATGGAATATTCTTCAGTCAATGTTGTAAACAATGTCAGCATGGAAGTTTTCGAGAACAAATTAATTCTCTAATAGCACAGTGACACCAACAGCAGTTGTTTTATCGTGGTTTGTTACGTACTATCCCAGGGGCTCACTTTGTGGGCCCGGTATTTGACATTTCGCATTGCTACTTGCTACACGGCATATCCAAGCATTTTACATTAAGAGTGGCGCGGGAGCACCTAACCCCTACGGGGCTTTGACATAGCCAATGACTCCGATTTTAGCCGGAGCACACAATCCCTTCCCATGCAGAACGTTATCCTTGAGAGGATTGCCGCCACGCACAGATCCTGAGGCGAGTACTCTCGACAAGGACACACTCAACGATTCGAAAATACGAACAAGACTTGAACCCATAAACACAGTTGCGAACGGAAATAAAAGCAAATCGTTCTCAAAAAAAGCGAATACATCTGTTAATTTTTTCGCGATGTATTTGCTTTTATTTCCATCCATAATAATATTTCCTGTTTTATTCATAATGCAGGTATACTTTAAAATATTGTGACCTGATTTTATTTTATAAAATGTCTTTTACTGGAGGCGTCAGTAAAATTTTAAATAATCCTAGCGGTGAACGATTTTTAGTTTTTATTTCGTCGTTTAGGGCCAGCTAAGGGCGCACTAACAGTGACACCTTGCATATAGTCGGCTCGCTAGCCAAAGTGGGGGGCGGAGGGCCCGGCATTTTCGGCTGCCCCCCGGCAAAACGGAGGTACCCCCCTCTGCTGCTACCCCGCGGCAAAGCTCAAAGGCCCCTGCGGAAAAAAATTTACGTATAAAGGCGACAAAATGCGGCAAAAAATTGCCCCCGGCTATATCCGGCACCCCCCCAGCAGGTGAGCCGGGGGTTAGGGGCCGGCTCAGGCCCCCGGCTATACTTTTCGAAGTTTGGACTAGCCAGGTCAGTACAGTTATTACATTCGTGAAATCAAATTGAATGGCGATTTCGAATTCATAAAGCCTTTTGAACCCTCGTTTTAGGATCATTTGGATTTAAATACATGTATAAGAGCACAGGAATATCACCGACTGTGCAGTTCTGTATACATGTGAAGTGTTAAGGTCTATTGTGAAGTGGAACTAGAAAGGTTGACTGACCGCGCTTTGTACATCCATCAGCCGCTTTAAAACTGTATCTAGCATTTATATTATATTGTTTGAACTACACTTCAAGTGGCGTAACAACGGTCACAGAATATGGACGCCGCTAGACCAATATATACATTGCACTCAAAATTGGAGTGTCCTTAGCTACATTTTTGTGCAATAGTATCACCCATATCTACGCCAGTATCTGTGCAATGGCAGCGACCATATTACAGTCTACGTCCAATACTGGAGCCCATACTGATAGTGCAGTAGTAGTGGTGTTATTTATGTATTGCTGTATCTTTAGGAATTTGAAACTTTTATCATTCGGTGACGAAGAACAAGACCAAGAACATGATGTTGAAGACTCGGATATTGTTGTCAAGAAAGTAAAATTACCTAACTATGCGCTCGTATTAATAGTTGTTACTTTGAAACATTTACTCAGAGGCTATTTCGGGGACAAACATTTTGCTCAAGGCAAGTTTGTTAATTTAAAGCTTTGTCCTGTTTGTCTATTCAATTTTCACAACATAATAAACATAACAATACATACCTGCGGTTTTTCTTGTTAATATTTCCAGTTGATTATAGTTTGGAGCTAGTCAATGGGGCAAGATTCCAAGTGAAATTTTTGTCAATAAAAACTGTAGTCGCTATGTTATCAATCGAATTGTATACTGATTTTGCTAACAATGTTGGAAAACTCAATCATGTAGGTTTTCATTCGCTGGAGCTTCCCTTTTCGATGGCCATTGAAAAGAATGCCTTCAAATTCACGTGAAGTATGGATTGATATTATGATGTTACCTAATGTTAGCAGATGCATGTATGTTGGTGTCGATATGTCTCACCGTTTCACTAATTTTTATATCTTCAGATAAAAAAACTTTTGTTTCAGAAAATGAAGAGCGCCCATGATGTATTATTGGATGACGAGAAACTGTCATCAACTCCTGCTATTGATGCATCTGAAGTATGTTGATATTTCAATGAAAGCTCATTGTTACCATGCACGGCAGAATAACACAACAGTGTTGACGACTTCAGGTAGCTGGGACTCTATAACTCCTTCTGTGCAGTCTGATTATTTAAATTGCAAACAACTGGGTACAAGTGGACCTTATATTTGTTTAGTATTATTATTAGTGATAGAATCAATTACTTTTTTTAATCATAGGTCATTACATTTGACCCTAATCAGCGCTGACATATAGCACGCTGCCTAGTTCCTTGTACAGTTACGGACAGAAATAATAAAAAACCAATCGCTACAAATATGCAAAGACAAGTAATACCGGAACAGCTGTGAATTTTGTCCATCCGTTTGCTATTTTTGGCGACCGTTTCGCGTAAGACTTGCTTACTTCCTGTAGGTATAGTAATCACCACAATGACTGTCGCCTTACAAGCGAGCGAGCAAAAAACAATAATAATTACAAAATTTTATTTCCCACGAACTAGTTGCGAACAAACAACGAGTATACGACGAGCGAGCAGCGTTCAATTATTGCGGCAAGTACTACAACCGATCTTTTGTAGAAAATTAAATAAAAGAATTTTAATTGTTGTTATCAAACTTTGTGAGAGGGGGTGGGTGAAAACGAAAGCTGTAGTAACGTTTGTATCTGAAAGCTGAAAAATGGCGCTGTATCTGGGAAGGTCAGGTGTAACTTTTGTGGCTAGTCGTGGACGCAAGTATTTGTGCGCTGGAGCATCGATAGTGATCTACATGACCGATGCACGACAATATTGCATTAACACGGTACTTAGCATTCTCAAAAGCAAAGACAATGCTTTTTACAGTTCTCACAACCATTCGATCATGGTTTCCCTTCGCTGCAAAATCTTAATAATGTACGTGGCACCTCGACTTTCGAGGTAAAAATGAAGTTTAGCACCTTTTGCAGCGCCTCACAGGAGTAGAAAATACACCTAATACACCTAACGCACTTTTAAAACAACGAAACCATCGTGCTTCACTAGCAAAATAACCAATGTATCTCCATTATTCACCAACAAAAAGCAAAAAGGTCATTAATACTTCTTTTAATTTTACCTTATTGATAAAACCAGGTTCCGGCAAAAAATCGAAGTTCCGGTGACTCACTGCTGTTTCGCCATAAAATTTACGGATTTTTTGCAAATATGTTTTTTTATTTTCTACTCCATTTAGTAGACCTCCCGCAAGTTTCGACCTCCCAGGTCATAATCTGGGGTATAATGAACACATACACATTTCGAATAAATCTAGAAGTTCCTCGAACAATTAGCACATATCTTTGTTTGGTACTATACGTATAATTACTCATGTTTCACACTACGTTATGGACATAAACACGATGATTTACATATATATTGGTTCTCTCTGGTTGGGAACGGGTATTATCAGATTTGTGCCCTTGTTGTTACATGACTAAATTTGGGCATATCCTTAAAATACCTTAAGTCAAATTTTTATTCTCTCCTGAACAAAAATTTTTCATGAAATTCAACTTAAAAATTTCTTCGTTAAATCCAACGCTAAAAATTTCATAAATTACTTAAGAATTATAATGTAATTGCCGTATGTGTTTCTGTCTGTGTGTGTCCCAAGTTTTGGATTTGTCACATTTTTGATCATAACTTTTGAAACTGTTTATGGATTTTTATGCGGTTTTTTGTTGGGTAGGAAATCGATATGGGTATGCAGGGACAATATTTTTGGGCACCCCTTATGTTTTTTTCACAACCCACCCCCTTTGAAATAAAAAAATAGTTTCATTGTATACGTTTTAATGGTGTAACTTTTCAACTGCTTCATGAATTTTGACGAACTTTTTTTTGTTTCATTTCTTTAAGACGTGCCGAAAGTATCGACGAACTTTTGCAAAGAGGATGTACCCCTAATTGGGGGACCCCCTTTATCTTATAATGTAATTGCCGTATGTCTGTCTGTGTGTCCCCCAAGTTTTGGATTTGGCTCATATTTTTGATCATAACTTTTGAAACTGTTTATGGATTTTTATGCGGTTTTTTGTTGGGTAGGAAATCGATATGGGAATGCAGGGACAATATTTTTGGGCACCCCTTATGTTGTTTTCACAACCCACCCCTCTTGAAATAAAAAATAGTGTCATTCATTTTATTGGTTTTAATGGTGTAACTTTTCAACTGCTTCATGGATTTTGACGAACTTTTTTTGTTTCATTTCTTTAAGACGTGCCGAAAGTATCGACGAACTTTTGCAATGAGGATGTACCCCCTAATTGGAGAACCCCCCTTTAAACTATCTTATAATGTAATTGCCGTATGTCTGGCTGTGTGTCCCAAGTTTTGGGTTTGTCACAAATTTTTTTGACCATGACTTTTGAAACCGTTTATGGATTTTTATGGGGGTTTTGTTGGATAGGACATCGAATATATGAATGCACTGACACTATTTTTGGATATCCCCTACGCTTTTTTCACAACCCACCCTCTTTGAATTAAAAAATAGTGTCATTTTATTGGTTTTCATGATGTAACTTTTCAACTGTTTCATGGATTTTAACAATGTTTTTTGTTTCAATTCTTTAAGACGTGCCGAAAGTATCGACGAACTTTTGCAAATGGGATGTACCCCTTATTGGGGGACCTCCTTTTAAACCATCTCATGATACTGTTGTCGACATTTTGACACATCCATAAGGGTATGATACTGTTTTCGACATTTTGACACATCCGTAAGGGTGTAATAGTGTTTTCGCTATTTTAGCACAACCGTGAGGGGGTAATGTTGTTTTTATCATTTTAACACATCTGTAAATTGGTAATGTTGTTTTCATCATTTTAACACATCCATAAGGGCGTAATTATGTTTTCGGCATTTTGACACATTCGTAAGGGTATGATACTGTTTTTGACATTTTAACACATCTGTAATGGGGTAATGTTGCTTTCATCATTTTAACACATCCATAAGGGTATAATAGTGTTTTCGACATTTTAACACATCCATAAGGGTATAATAGTGCTTTTATCATTTTGATACATCCGTAAAGGTATGATACTGTTTTCGACATTTTGACATATCCGTAAGGGTGTAATAGTGTTTTCGCTATTTTAACACATACCAAACGGGGGATGAAAAAACAGAGTAAGTTTGTATTTTTTACAAATGTCATAACTTAAAAAATACTATTTTCCGGAAAAACGGGGGCCGCAGGCCCTCTCTGCCATACTACCGGCGCGAAGCGGGCTGAGGGCCGGCTTTCGCGCTGGTTAAACATAATATAGCTAAACTAGAATCACACAGTGTTTTCGAACGTTTGTGAGTTGATTTATTAAATATTTTATGGCTTCCTTCAAAACACGCTGAATTATGCAATTAACTGGCAAGTGCCCAATGCTTACCACCAGGCAAAATTCGAAACTGGCCTCTTTCGAACAAGAGGTTTGTTTGATGCCCCATATAAGATTTTCAGTGAATAGTGGCCAGTATATAACGGCTGCATAGTTTTCGCTAAAATTTAGGTATCAAGTCAGAAGCACTCGACAGTAGATGCTGTTCGCGAAAAGTTGGCTGCAAAATCGAAGCTGGCAAAAAGCGTTATGGACCAGAGCCAAGTAGCATCGGATAATAATGCAAGCAAGCCGAAACAGTGCACAAGTACCGCCACTGATGGCAGCGAAGACATCGATGATACTATTACGCTATGGGATTCCGATAAGCGAAATAAAGCAGCGACACTGTGAGTAAAATATTTTATGCTTTGTCAGGTACGTCTAGAAAGGGGGGTCCAATCTCCAATCTTTCCGAATTCCTCATGTTTGTCAGATTCTTCCCCGTGTTCACACGTCCTCCATTTGCCCGAAATCTCCATGCTGAACGAAATCCATGATTTATTATGTCCCTAAAATTTGTGTTTTTGTGTAGTAATTATATTTTATTAATATTATTTACCGCTATTTCTTATGCTAAAACGCTGTTTTATAAGCTGAAAATATTTTTGTACGACAGTTGAAACTACTTGGAAACATTAAAATATGCGGCATATGAAACGAAAATTTCTACCCTTTTACACTTTGATCTTTTATCCGAGACTGAGCATGTGGTTACCCAGAGTTCCTCCACTTTTGGGAACGCTGTGGAAAAGTAAAGTTGTCGCTGTTTTTATTGGTAGAATTAGGTTGCATTATTAAAATTTTACAGAAGTGGTGTATATTGCTCGGTCATATTCATTATGTATTTTTACTTTATATTATCACCATGAAGTGTTCGTTTTTCTGCCTACTTCATATCTAAGGATATATGGCGCAAGCCCAAGGTTCTTTTTGAGGAGGGTACATGGCTACCGCACGAGATTGTTTTGTGGTTTACACTACCCACCAAGGTTTTTGCAGGACTGACAGCCCTTGGAAGCAGCCTTGGCTCGCAGGTGTTAGTTCCTCAAAACAACAGCGAGTACTATAAGGGCCCATGAAGCCATGTCATATTGTCTAGGCCCGTTTTGCCCCATTTCAGGACGATCTATTTATGCCATTCGACAGTAGATCCATTTTGTGGTTTGACTTAGACCAAATCCAAAAATGGCTTAACTTGTGTGTCATCGAAAGAAATGTGCCATTCTCCGTTTAATATTATTTCAAAGCAATACGCACTTTTAAGTGCCAAAAATGACATACTTTTAAAAGTTGAATGCCATATTGGTAATTTTTAATAGCGATGAGATTGATCAATTCTCATGCAATTTACTAAATAAAATCTAACGAAGTTTATTTGCTTTGGTAGCAGTTTTATTGAGCGGAGCGAAGCGAAGCGTTTTTTGTCAGAGGGGAAAAATTGGCACCGTATGTCCGTCTGTCCGTTGAACTCCTCAACTACTGGGCCGATTTAAATTTTTGATTGAAAGGCCTAATATCGTTGAGGTGCAAGACATAGATTTTGTCAAAATTAGATTTACTTAATTAGTAATTACTTAATTTGTTAAGCGTGTTAGCACATTTTTAGTATTTTTAAACAAAAATTGCATATTTCTCAATAAATAATTAGTGTAAAGCTATTATTTTGGTGCATATACATCTCGCCGTGGCGATTGTGAATATGGTGCTTATTTACTATTCGAGGAAGTTAAAACATGCTAATTAGTTAGTTAATTAGCTAATTACCAGGGAGTAACCGGAATTCCGGTTCCGGCGAAAATCGTGTTCCAGTTGTGGTTCCGGCACAACGCAAAAATCATACCGGAACCGGAATTTCGGTTTAAAAATTTTATTTGAAATTGTCCGTAGTTTTCCTTCATCTGTGGTTCAAAGATATATAATGATCAAGTTCCAATACAACCAAACAAAAGAAAAGATTAATTCAGCAAATTGTCGTGTGAAACATTGGACAAGTAATTTCAGCACGAATTTTTATCTTAACCCTGCAGGAAATTGTTAACAAAACAAAGCCACCTCGATGCTTGTAGCAGCTGTTTTACGCATTCAGAAGTTTGTGAGGTATGTTAGACTTAAACTGATCCAACTAGGTAACGGAGTATAGATTATTTAGAGGTACTTAGCTGTAAGCGTGATAACATAAATTGCGTCAAGCACCAGCCAGTGCGCTTGTAAACTTTGGAAGCCAGTCTACATTGAAGTAAAGTAACTGCGTTCTTGGCAATGAACTGTATTTATTGACACTGCGCGAGCAGTATAACGTTTGTCACATTTATAGCATTCTGATCAGAAAGTTATCATCATTGTCATCTAACCGACGGGAACTTGTTGTCCAACGGTAGCCTAAACAATGTCTGTGTCCACTGATCATAAAATTATCGTATGCCTTCCTTTATTTTCTTTTAGAACCATATATACCAATAATTTAAAGTTCCCTTTAGAATAACATGTAACAAACATATGTATAGTATAGGGAGGCGATTGGAAACAGAGCGAAAGTGTTTAGTCTACGCTCCATGCAAGCATGTTTAGTTACAACCACATTAAGTTGGACGCAAATTACACAAGGCTGCATAGTGGAAGGCATTTGTTGCTCTGGGTGTCCAAAAACCAGCATAACATTATTAGCTTCCTCAATCTCTTCAAAGCTCTAGAGAGGCAATAATGCCATCGCAATACATTAAATTTGATGTAAAACCTATTTTTAATACATTTTAAATCCACTGTACCCTCATTTCTTCCTTTATCTGTTTTACAATATATAATTTTCGAAAACTAGGTTCAGATGGACGGTTCCGGTTTCGGGTTCCGGTTATTCCCTGCTAATTACTATTACTTGGCTAATTTTTTGAAAATTTTCAAAGTGTTCAAAAATGAAAAATAAATTGCACCCGGGGGTTTTATATGTCGCTAATCAGGAAACATTTCTGAAGCTCTAAAATCTGACCGTATATGCTAAGTAGTAAATTAATTAATCAGCTAATTACGTAACTTTATGCAAATTTTAAAATCACTTCAAAATTGCTAATCTGTTACGCTCGGGGGTTTCGATGTCGCTGATTATGAATATGTGGCTTTTAAAGCTGTATGATTATATCACGGGTGCTAATTAAATTAATTAGCTAATTAGTGGATGTTACTAATTAGCTAATGTTTTTAGGTATCGAGATTTTTGTACGAATGATTTGACATCAATTGTCTAAAACGTGATACTTATAAAATGATTAAATAGTTAGTTGAAATACATGTACACACCAATAGATACCAAATAGTTTGCCTGTTGCTACGATGACTTTTTTAGTTTATTATGTTCACTAGTTTAGGCCAATACCAATAATTTATGTTTTGTTTGTGGATAATATCGTTTAAACGCGATATTGTATTTACAAACATAGTTCTCTGGTTTTTGTGGTTAAAACATTTTTTTCATGGGAAAATTTTGAAATACTACTGACTCATTAAATTATATTGTTGAATCTGTTGAAGTAAAATACCCGCAGAAACGAAAACTCGCCCGATGTTTGCTCGCCGCCTTGCGCCTTATTCGCCCGCCGCCTTGCGCCTTATTTGTTCGTCGCTATGCGCCATATTCGCTCGCGGCCTTGCGCCATATTCGCTCGCCGCCTTGCGCCACATTCGCTCGCCGTCTTGCGCCATATTTGCTCGCCGCCTTGCTCCATATTCGCTCGCCGTCTTGCGCTATATTCGCTCGCCGCCTTGCGCTATATTCGCTCGCCGCCTTGCGCTATATTCGCTCGCCGCCTTGCGCCTTATTCGCTCGCCGCCTTGCGCCTTATTCGCTCGCCGCCTTGCGCCTTATTCGCTCGCCGCCTTGCGCCATATTCGCTCGCCACCTTGCGCCATATTCGCTCGCCGCCTTGCGCCATATTTGCTCGCCGCCTTGCGCCATCTTCGCTCGCCGCCTTGCGCCATCTTCGCTCGCCGCCTTGCGCCATCTTCGCTCGCCGCCTTGCGCCATCTTCGCTCGCCGCCTTGCGCCATCTTCGCTCGCCGCCTTGCGCCATCTTCGCTCGCCGCCTTGCGCCATCTTCGCTCGCCGCCTTGCGCCATCTTCGCTCGCCGCCTTGCGCCATCTTCGCTCGCCGCCTTGCGCCATCTTCGCTCGCCGCCTTGCGCCATCTTCGCTCGCCGCCGTGCGCCATCTTCGCTCGCCGCCGTGCGCCATCTTCGCTCGCCGCCGTGCGCCATCTTCGCTCGCCGCCGTGCGCCATCTTCGCTCGCCGCCGTGCGCCATCTTCGCTCGCCGCCGTGCGCCATCTTCGCTCGCCGCCTCGCGCCATCTTCGCTCGCCGCCTCGCGCCATCTTCGCTCGCCGCCTCGCGCCATCTTCGCTCGCCGCCTCGCGCCATCTTCGCTCGCCGCCTCGCGCCATCTTCGCTCGCCGCCTCGCGCCATCTTCGCTCGCCAACTTGCGCCATATTCGCGCGCCGCCCTGCGCCATATTCACTCGCCGCCCTGCGCCATATTCACTCGCCGCCCTGCGCCATATTCACTCGCCGCCCTGCGCCATATTCACTCGCCGCCTTGCGCCATATTCACTCGACGCCTTGCGCCATATTCACTCGCCGCCTTGCGCCATATTCACTCGCCGCCTTGCGCCATATTCACTCGCCACCTTGCGCCGTATTCACTCGCCGCCTTGCGCCATATTCACTCGCCGCCTTGCGCCATATTCACTCGCCGCCTTGCGCCATATTCACTCGCCGCCTTGCGCCATATTCACTCGCCGCCTTGCGCCATATTCACTCGCCGCCTTGCGCCATATTCACTCGCCGCCTTGCGCCATATTCACTCGCCGCCTTGCGCCATATTCACTCGCCGCCTTGCGCCATATTCACTCGCCGCCTTGCGCCATATTCACTCGCCGCCTTGCGCCATATTCACTCGCCGCCTTGCGCCATATTCACTCGCCGCCTTGCGCCATATTCACTCGCCGCCTTGCGCCATATTCACTCGCCGCCTTGCGCCATATTCACTCGCCGCCTTGCGCCATATTCACTCGCCGCCTTGCGCCATATTCACTCGCCGCCTTGCGCCATATTCACTCGCCGCCTTGCGCCATATTCACTCGCCGCCTTGCGCCATATTCACTCGCCGCCTTGCGCCATATTCACTCGCCGCCTTGCGCCATATTCACTCGCCGCCTTGCGCCATATTCACTCGCCGCCTTGCGCCATATTCACTCGCCGCCTTGCGCCATATTCACTCGCCGCCTTGCGCCATATTCACTCGCCGCCTTGCGCCATATTCACTCGCCGCCTTGCGCCATATTCACTCGCCGCCTTGCGCCATATTCACTCGCCGCCTTGCGCCATATTCACTCGCCGCCTTACGACAATTCGCTCGCTGTGTGGGACGGGATTGATAAACTATTTCTCGACCAAAAGGGCAAATATCTAAACCACGTCTGCTTGATCTTTGTCAGCAATATAACGCATCGTTAACTTATAAAAGTAACCCGTGAAAATATTACTCTCGCGAGCTTATACAGGGACATTTATGGTCGAACTATGCTCGAGTGGGTCCATCTGGATGTAGCTACTACCGCGATCTTTTCGGATTTCAAATTATATTTTTTCATTTATTTTACGAATAGAAACTGCGAATAAAAAGCAAGCCCCTGGATGGAAATTTGTCAGGGTGTGCTGCAACTATATGGTATCTTAACTTCCGGAATAAAATTTCGTAAAAATGGTAAGATTTTGCATTTTATAATCTCTGAATTTGTGCAGTTGTAGCTATGTAATCATTCTTTCTATGCCAACGAAATAACATGGTATGGCAAGAAAATTTATTAAGCTCTGTTTGGTGTTATGACATTTTGGTTTTGTCCAGCTGTGTGTATCAACGAGTTTGTAACACAAGTTGATAAAATTCGATCTGCCGCACATTTGACCCATTGCCTGTTGTTTATCTGCGTACTGTACCCTGTTTTACTAACTTAGAATATACTTGTACACGATTTTAGAGCGCTGAACACAAAATCATTACATTATATCGTTTTCGATGGGCGAGAGACGCGTGTGAAGCATCCGGGTCCACCATGTCAATTAGATAATATTAATGCCAAAGTTATACTGACTGAAAATCATGTTTTATTTTACATAATCGTTCCGGTAGGCAAGGCGCAAACCTGCTATTAAATTACATACAAAACGGTTGTTAAAGATGGTGCAAAGTACAGTACTCGCCAGAAATGAGTGTAGTCCTTCCGATTTTCGCTCGGAGTTCGTTCGATGAATTCAAAATCTTGTTCGAAATGTGTCCGAATTTTTTTCAAGACGTTTTCGAAATTTTGGAGTGCTTTTTCAAATTTGTTCAACAGCTGTTCGAAAAGTGTTCGAGGGTCGTTCGAGAATTAATATATTTTGTTCGATTTGTGTTCCAGGTACGTTTGTTCCGAAAGGTGACACTCAATTATGGCGAGTACCGTGTGGTATCGATGTTAAATTCGAAGCGTTGGTTTATATGAAGCTACGTTTCCAGCTAATTAAGTTTGTAAAATATAAATTTTCAGCGAAGCTTTGCGAAAGGAGGTGAAGGAAATTAAACGCGAGCTAAGGCCGATCACGGTTAAAGATGACGATGCAAATAGTAGAGGTATGCTGATATTGTAGAATTTGATACAGCTAACACAAAATGCGGATTACATAGCTGACAGATGCTAAAAAGTAAATTTTGCCTGCAACATTAAGAGCACGAGAAATGTATGCTATCGTTTGTAAAGAATTAATTACGCGAATTGATACGTTGATGCCGTTTTTGGACTGTAAAATATTGCAGCTTTCTTACTAATATGTCCTAGTATACACTGGAGTGTTAAATATGTTTGTACCTAGCTAGTTATCATGGAATCGTGGAACGTACATAGAAACGTAAGTAATACTCAGGACGCTGCAGCACCATGCGCTTCCAAACACAGTTCTGGTACAAGCAAAGCTATTGCAAGCTCATGGGAGGACCTAAAGTACTCATTTTGGACTATGTCCCTCGGTCAGACCCAGTAAATTACGGAGTTTAGCAAAGCCGCGGGAGCTTTTCACGGGACGTGTTCGGATCCCGGTAGATTGGTTGTAAACGTGGTCAACGTGGTACTATTTTTGAGGTCCTCAAGGAAGTTGTCTCCGTCACCTGCAAATTGCAAAAGGCTTGCTTACCTAAACCAGCAGATTGGCAAAAGACCATAACGCTATTCTCTATCCAGGTCTCAGCTGGAAAGTTTCAACTGGCTACATCGTTGGGGTAGGCCAAACACAATTTCCGCTACATTAAAGTATAACCACAGTGGTCCCCATTAGGGTCCGATAATCCCTAAACGTTCCCGTTAAGAAATTCGGTAGGTGGTTCCCGGAATCATCCTCGACGTTGGACCTTTGTAGTTCTCGCAATCGAATTTCGCTCGTCGTGCGTACACGTTAATTTGCCAATGAATTACGCTAGCACTTGCGACCTTCCCGACGTCAAACCTGAACGCAATTTGTCGTATTGGGGCTACGATTTCAATACCCTTTAATACATATCGCTACCTACATCATCAATTAACGCAGGGAGTCAATCGGTTTTCAATAATCATTTATTGACAAGGAAATCGGTTGTATGTTTGGCTATGAGGTAACACAATGCGGTTATACATTTGATAACATTAGCGTGCATCAGTTAATTTTATTACTGCACTAGAGTTAATTTTATACGAAAACAGCTCAAATAATTTTGGTTCCTATCTATAAATTTTCAATGTGCCCATCCATTAATGAGCGTATAGAGTTAAAGTCTTTTCAAAACCATGAGTAAAGCCTAGCACAATTCTTAAGTCCAAAATGGTAGCAAGAATCGGCTTGTACTGATTTCAAAGCTCTTACTACAAAATCATTATTCAACCTCGGTCGAATCAAGCTCAGTTCCTAAACTCTTAATTCGGCTCAAGAATCATGAAAATTTAATATCTGCCATTATCGCGTTTATTTTTTAAACGACCGAGTGGAACCAGAATGTCTTCTGTAGACATGTAAAACTGCCCCCCGTGTCAAACTCTGAAGTCCACGGAGTTACCGAGATAAATGTTCTACGATAATAAATTTCTTGTTCATGACAAAGATGTGACTCCGACTTCGGCACCAACGTAACACCACACCTGCACTTACATACCAATCCAGCAACGACCGAAACCACGTGAAACAAACTGACATACATTCACCGTATAAAATAAGCATCGGAGCCGGACAATAAAGTGCTCAAAACTCTGCACAGCCGATGTCAAACTGACTCATCAAATGTAGTCGGGTCATCTAACCCCGACTGTCGATTTCTTTGATTTCTGTCCCCGACCAATCTGATACCGTTTAGTTAAGACAAGGGTTTCTGTCTTTTCTTGTTTTAACCAATTAAGTGTTAAAATTGGGACTGGTGTCGTGAACCGCTGGCGGTCCGAAACCAAACAACATTATTTACATTCCTTTGGTTGGCGTAATTAGTTTGGTCGTTAAATTTTACGACCGTCAGTCTGTGGCGCAAAATTCGTCATCATGTCCCTCGTCCCGATTCTACGTTAGCAAAACGGGCAATTTTCTCGCCGTTTTGTGTCAGTTTCCAAACTTTTAAATCTCCAAAATTCTTATCTTCCGAAAACCCTAATTTTAACTCAAGTTTCCCCCAAATTTAATCCCCTTAACTATATATTTATTAACGTTAAATTATTAATTTTATTATTACTAAATGTTTACTTAGTTTATATATAAAATTGGTTTTAAGCTTTAACTATATACTGTGTTATTTTATAATTGAGGAATTTGCATACCTTACAAATGTATAAAACGTTATACTAATTTGTTACATAATATTTAACTAATAAATATATCAGCAGCCTATATTTTAATATTAAGTTGATAATTATATAATTATAATATTTACTTAATATATTAATAACATAACTATACTAATGTTATAGTAGTAAAGTTACATAATATTTTACTTATGTTAATAACAATATTTTAACTGGTGGACCGAGTTTGCTCAAATTTTCGGACATGCAAGTCTTAGGGTAGTATAATGTCAGATATTGTCTCAGTAACTAATGTTCCGGACAATAAGTGAACGACAAACCCTGTTTTGGGCAGTATTACCAAATTATTATTCATATAACATTTCCAAACGATTGGTGCCGCTTGGCCGAAAGATGTTCCGCATTCAATCTTTCTCTGAGCTAAAAGTAAAACTTTATAGAATGATTACCTATTTGTTGTGTTAGCCGTTTGAAATTGTGCTCGACAGATTTACTTTTTTCTTTCCAAGCTTGACGGTATGTGTACAGGCTTACGAACAGAAATATACATAAGCAAATCGTTCACTAAAAATTAGCGAATGGCAATTGAACTACTGGCAATAATTTATATCGAACTGTTCGCGCAAATATTGCTATTTCAGTTCATATGCAAATGTGAACCTTATATACCATCACCCTCATCCAGGCTTTCTTCCTTAAAAAGAATAACTGCCCTTGGTCTTTAAAACTAATAGTACTGCTGATAATCCAGCATTCATGGTGAAGCATCTACATTGTTTGTTAGTTTTGAAAAATTGAATAAAAAACTTTAACGTTAAAATAATATCGTGTAACGTGAATATTCTAGTATCTATGAACACGGTAGGAATTATTGTGGTTTCTAGAATGAATAAATTTCATTAGTTTTTTATAGAGATGCAGCAAAGTGAAGCTGCTCAAGCTATTGAAAGCGGAAGGAATATTTATGTCGATAAATACAAGGCAATAGCAAAACCGAAAAGTGGTGATCGGGAAAAACAAGTAAGCATGTGCCAGTTGTAATTTGGGAACCAGGTCCTGTTAAGATTTATTGAGTTTTTTAGTCTCCGCGTCCGTGGTCGTGTATATTAAACTAAGAAACAAGAGTGGGTTTACTCATTCAGATATATTTAATTAATGGTATAAGATTTTTAGCGATAATAATAATAATAGACAGTTACTGAGAATATAATAGTTGTGGCTTGTGTTATCGCCAACCCGGGAAATCCTGAGTATATAATGAATATGTTATTTAGAGATATGTACACGGCTATATTGAGCACCAAATTACAAAATGAACACTGAATTGCTCTAAAAATGAGACCAAAAATACTTATATAGCTCGAATAGTTGTGGAGATGTTACAATTATCGTATATTTTGTGTCCCATTGGCCCGTTTTAACCCAAATCCTACATACTAGGAAAATTTTGCAGCAAAGCATTATATACACAGTCTTTAAGAGGCTTATGTAACAGAAGTGACGCTGCGGCACTGCGAACTTCCAAACAAAATACCCATAGGACCCCTGCTATCGTAACCTCATGGACGGACCTGGAAAACTCATTCCGGAGCATCTCGTTCGGGCCCAAGAAACTACGGACCTTAGCAAGCCGCATGAGTGCTTCACGTGATGTAGTCGGATCCTGCCGGTTGGGTTGCATACGTTGTCTACGTGGTACAACCTTTGAGCTCCCCTGGGAGGTTGACTTCGCCACGTGCTCAATCGCTAAAGAGACCATACCGCTATTGCGGTCCCACCTGAAAGTTTTGATCGAATACATCGTTGGGTTGGTCCGCTGCGATTTTCGCCTATTTAATTTATTGCTAGTGTAGCCCCAATATGGGGCGACAAACTCTAGCATCGCATCGTTTCTGATCGATCGAATTCGGCGTTTGGTAAGATGTCCATTCCAATCCTTGTCGGAAGGAATTTTAAGGCTCCGATACTGCTGACTGCGATGATGGTAAATATAGACGGCAAAGATAGCATCAAATTCTAAATGTAAATATAACTGCTATATGAAACTGAATCTACGTATAAGTATATGTGCCCACAATGAAAATCGGTTCGAGTTTATAGATTGTCAAAAACTTGAGCGGCGTTTGATTTTACTTTAATTCTCGAATAAGCCATGGTTTTGTCGTGCTCAAGTGTTCAAACACAAAGGAGATTTACTCTGACACCAAGATTTAGAAAAATTCCTGGAGGTAATTTTGAAATATAATCATTTTAAATTTACTTTGGGCGACATGATTTTGGTTTACCGGACTCATGAACCCGGTCGAATTTTATTGAATTATTATTGAAAGAACTAATACACTTCCGCATTGACTATTAAAAGTTTAACGAAATATTTTGGAGGGAATTTTGTGCTATAAGAATCTGGTTAGTTTTGGTCTTACCTATAAATCTTCTATATGCGGGTTCGTTCTTGAATAGTAAATTCGATAATACTAAGTTGGAAAACGATAAATGAAACTAGTGAAAACTCTGAATCATAAAACTAGCTCAAGAATCGCCTGAAATTCATGTACTGTCGAATCTTAGGAATTCGTTATCTATCCTCGGTCGGCTCAAAATCAATGCCTAAACTCCTAACTCGTCTCAAGAATCGTGGGAAAATTTATCTCCTCCGCGAGTATCGCGCTTGCATTGTGCTTTAACTGTTGACCGAGGGGAACTTTATGACTTTGGCTAGAGTGGGAACGTCAGTAACAGCCCATCAGTTAGAATTCTGACGTCATACGGGCTCAAGAGGCCAGGACGGGTTACACATTCTGCAAAATCTCAGTTACAATGAAGGTAATAGCGCGAACATAACAGTCTTACTTTCCACCTCTGGCACTACGCATGCTATCAACCTCACATCTGCATCAACCCACCAATACTTACATACCGATCCATACCATGATATCATGGATCGTCCATCCGACGCCCATGAGCAAAACAGCAAGAGCTAAGAAATCGCAAGACAAAATAACATTGGTTTTTAATATCTTTAACCAAATTCTGAGCCGTTCTTTGTTTACTAAAATGTTTGCAGTCTCCACAGTGGAAATGAACAGTGGAGAATTTGGTAATTTACTTTTAGTACTAGAAATTTTGAATTTTCTTAAATTTTCTGTTAGCTGCACGGCAAGCAGCCCAACTTTAGATGCACTTTTACGGATAGGGGCGGTATGGAAGAGTTTTTCCGAGCGGTAATTGTTAATAATTTCACTCACAGAAGTCGTAAGTTTATTGCCTTGCTGGCGCGTACCGTCAAGTCATTTTTATATTAAATAGGAGTTACAAAACGAAGTGCTCGCACAGAAATGGTAGGCCTGCGCCGGTGCGGTACCCCGAAATACCACACAATGCCCGAATAACACATGCATTTAAACGATTTTTATAACCAATACGAGTAGCAAAATATAATAAATACGGATGGCAGATCAGGGCCGGTGAGATACCGAAAGATATCCTACCAGATCTGGTCGACGAGTAACACATTACGGTAATTATTGACACTGTTAATAGTACGATAAAGGTATAAAGTTTACATAAGTCGGATATTCTCTTGCATTTTTCATGCATTTACAGTTTAGAATTATAAATTCGGCTCTACTTATCATATTGACATACAAATCAAAGATTCAGTAAAAGTTCATACAGTTCGGTATGATTGTTGCGACATATCAATTTAAAACAACGGATTCAATGTCTTTTCAGCAAAATCATGCAACGAAACATGGTAATAGTCGCAACATTTATACAAGACATGGAACATCATCATATAATCTCGAAAATAGGATAACCAGGGTGCTCATGGAGATGGAGATCTCCATGGAGATAGAGATGGAGCGGAGTGGCGATCATTTATTTTAGCAGCTGAGATCTCCACTCTACCGTGGAGATAATTTAACACAAACCGATGACGTAATCATAACCTCCGAGTTTAAGGTTATTGGATGTTTTGACGTTTACTTACACAACTGACACTGACAACGGCTATTCGCTAATGGCAAAAATTAAGATTGGGGCGGAGATCTCATTGGACACCTCAATTGGAAGTTATTGCATCTTACATACTGTACAACGCTAGAGTTATCAATAAATAGAGGAGTTATAGCTGTCGATGTCCAGATTTGTCTCTGCTATTGTCCATGGTGGGTATGCCCACTATACACCCCATCGCCATAGGGGCTGCGCCCGATAGCTGAGCAGAGGACAGCCACGGGCCCCAGGCTTCCTGCTAAATACTATCAGCTCTTTAGCGCTTGGAAATGCACTAGGGCTAGATACAAGACCTCTCTAGCTTTTATGCATGATACAATTCTCTCATGCAAAATAGTCTGAACAGATACATTATCTCTCTGTGTCATACACTTCTTCTAAAGCCAGATACAAAAACTCTCTGGCTTACCTTTAATTGTCGCTATTCTACGGTAGATTCGGTCGCATTTTATACGCTGCTGTTATTTCCGCATCCATTTCGTTAATGGTTCTTCCCATGAATCCAGCTCCTTGTTTGTATAAATGGTATCGATCTTTAGCACAAAATAGCTCTTGAACTAGCTTGCCTTCCATAAAAAAGTTGTGATGTAGTGTCCAGAAAGATGAAATTGTTGATATCGCCATTAAGTGTATCAAAGGAATTGTTTAATTTAAATGCCGCTTGCCCCTCACGTTTGAACTGCTGACACCATACCGGATCGTTTGGTTGAACGCTGCGGCGTCTCCATCCAGAAAACAAAAAGCTAGGTAGAAATGGCACAGAAGTTTGGACGCAGATAGTTTTGGATATTTTGAGCAAATTTGACGAATTACAGCTGCTGCGGATATGATTATTCTTGGAATCCGTCGAGGAATACGATGCCTTCTGGATTTACGTGAATTATGCTCGATTTCGCATCGACGTTTAGATAAGTCATTAATACCCGTATATATAAAAATTATATTGTTATGCGCAAGACAGTTTCTAGCTAACAGCTTGTCCAGGCGCACCCAGACTTCTTCCAAGCTTTGTCCCGAATAACATAATGCCAAACAGTCAGTAAATTTGCCAATTCTTTTGACATTTTATTCCATAATCGATAGCGGTGCCATACCGATGTAGTGCATACTGAATGCTTGGAAAAAGCCCCAAATTTCAAAATAATAAAATAATTCTAATTCACAAAGTCGATAGAACAGAGCAGCATATGATGTATGTGGCAAAACTGTAGTGCGTGTGGTCTGAAAAGCAGTCTGGGTGTAGTTTTAATGCAATATTAAAATTGTTCTCACGAATATTTTTGGTTGTAGAATAGACTGGCCGGTTTGCTTAAATGCCCAAACGTTTAATTCATTGTTTCTTGCGACTTTAAGTACTATTAATGGCGACGTTTTCTAACATTGGTAGGGCCGACGTGGAAAAACTTTTAAAGGAATTTGGTGCAGAGATTATAGATGTTCCGAAAACATTAATGCTAAACACTTGCCGGGATATCAAAGCAGTAAAACTAGTCGAAGACGGTGCTTTGGCCCCATTCCTATATTGTGGATTTTGTAAGGCCAGCTTTGTATGGTATAAATTAATTGACGGAAAGTGGGTCAATCAGAGCGCAGTTAATAACGTTAAATATCACCACAAGCATAGCTGTTCTTCAGCAAAACCCGCTGGCACAGTTGCAATCTCAAAAGCGTTCGAATCTGCCTAACCTAAAGCGCAAAGAATAGCATTGCCTCACGCCGCTAAGGCCAGTTGGCGGAATCACGTCGTCACTTTAGTTGCAGACAACTCAACTGTTTCGGTTAGAGCATGCACCAAAATAGCTTCTTCTAGCGCTGACTACGCTGCTGAATATATATACAACACACACAACACGCTTCGGAGTTTTGCCATTAGTGCGAACTATGTAACAGCGGGAATAATTGAAGAAGGTTGCAAAAGTATGTAGAATTAAAACTCAAAAAGCTTTTTTCTACTGCTGCTACAAATAATCAATGTATGTAACAGCGGGAATAATTGAAGAAGGTTGCAAAAGTAGAATTAAAACTCAAAAAGCTTTTTTCTACTGCTGCCACAAATAATCATGGGGAGTTGCTGGTATTGTCGACTATTGGTCTGGTTGCCACCAATATCGGCAGTCATACGGTGGCATTATCGCTTGTGGCCTGACGGATTGGTGGGAATGATTTCAATTCCCACTTTGCCTTGAAGATTTATATGATGCACCTCATGATTCAGCGTTCACGTTTGAGTGTTTAGTGAATGCTATTCGGATTGATAATGGAATCTTTTCGAATCCTGTTTTTGTCTGCACGCACAACGAGGCAAAGATGTGCGCAGCATTCGACGGGCGCTGTGACACCTATCAGCAGTCGTTTGCATTTGGGGGCAGAACTGGATGTATCGAACATGCTTTTTCAACATGCATTAAGTATGTTTTTGAAAAAGAGCCGTCACACGCATTGTCAGATTTACTAACTCAACTGTCGGAAATTGATAATTTCTACAATCGCCGCAATGACAAGGCGAAAAGTCTTGTTAAAGCTATTCCTGAAAAGTCCGCGACTCGACCGTGGAGGTTTGACTATAGCCGAATTTTTGCGGCTATTCAAAACCATTCTATTTACTTGAAAAAAGATGATACATCTGTTGCTGACAATATAGCATCAGGCGCTGCTGACATGGTTCGGCAGGTATGTTCGGACATTCGCAATCAAATGGCTTCAAAACTATGGCCATATTGTGGCTCAGATTTTGCGATGGCTGCTGCCTTCTTTTCTGGCTTTGATATGGTGGAAAAACAGCAACACTACTTTGGCAGATACATGTTTATAGTAGTAAAAATGACGCAAAGGCACGTTTCGTAGCTGGTTGGTTATCAGGTTTCACGGGCTATGACGAAACTGTAAAAAACTATTTACCGAGACTTTTGGATCACCAGCGATCCGGTGACATATCAATGAAAAGCTCAGAGATGATGCTGTTTCTGTTGGTAAATTTGAAAGCAGTTCTGAGCAAGACCAAAGTCCTAAAGACAGCTTTAGCGAAATGTTTCCGTCAACATCGGCTAAGAAACCGAGGTTGGTGCCCAACGAAGAGCTTAATAGCGAGATTGCGCTTTATGTAAAAAATCGACAACCGTTTCGAAATCCTGAGCGATATTGGAATACTGCGAAGCACCTACCAATGCTTCAGACTTGTGCCCGGATTCTGCTTTCGGTTCCAGTATCATCTGCTCCAATTGATAAGCATGTTTGGAGAAGCTGGGATGTTGCTTTCAAAGCTTCGAAAGTCAACTCGACCGTGGGTTGTTAAATCGCTCATGTACTTAAAATACCTTATAAAATTAGATAATCTGATTCGCGTCTTCGAGTGAAAGCACATATTGCCGCAAACACGCCTCCCTCTGGCGAGTCTGATTACGGTCCAGATGAACCCGAACAGCCATCGTCTTCAACTCTCTGCTAATTCTGTTTTGAATCAGCCAGAGAGAGGTGTATCTGGTTCAAAATGCCAGATGACAATTTGCCAGAGAGTTTTTGCATCTGGCTTTAGAAGAAGTGTATGACACAGAGAGATAATGTATCTGGTCAGACTATTTTGCATGAGAGCATTGTATCATGCAACAAGCTAGAGAGGTCTTGTATCTAGCCCCAGTGCATTTCCAAAAGCTAAAGAGCTGTTGTATTTAGCAGGAAGCCTGGAGCCCGTGACTGCCCTTTGCTCAGCTATCGGGTGCGGCTCCTATGGCGATGGGTGTATAGTGGGCATGCCCACCGTGGACCATAGCAGAGACAAATCTGGACATCGACAGCTATAACTCCTCTATTTATTGATAACTCTAGCGTTGTACAGTATGTGAGATGCAATAACTTCCGATTTAGGTATCCACGGAGATCTCCACGAATATTTCCTGGAGATGGAGACGGAGTGGAGACTAGATTTTTATCTCCATGCGAAACCTGACGATAACCGTGCGCTATAACAGTCAATCAAACAACGACAGCCTATCGTAATAAACGCATGAGCACACAGTAACAAATGGTAAAATAGAAAACGGTATACTTGCAAACATCCAAAACAGGCTGTACAATAGCAGTCATACGATTGTAGCCCTGTTATGCACTGGTAATATTTATATTCACAACAGTTGACTCCGCATTCTAACTTATTCACACACACACGTACTTTCAGATAGGATTGATAACCTTCAATTTTGTCCAGAAAATACAATTTTGTTCTAATTGTTATGGCGGTCGTAACCTTGGGATTCAATAATGTTATCCATTACTCTGTGGTAAGAATTGTTCTACCGCGTGACGATCCAGAATGATGTGTTACAGACAGTAGATGTACACATGTGCTCTACAGTGATAAACTGTTGCGACTATGTTTTTTCCGCTTGGACTTTTCTGCCGCATCGACCAAATAATATGAACAAATCCCGTAATTTTAGACACTGGAACGTCTGGCAAAGTTCCGCCAACGTCTTGAAGCCGTACGAGCGCGACAAGGCACATCGGATGACGAAGAGTTTGAAGATAATGACAATGAAAATTTGAACAAAGCGACGGTTGATACTAACAACACTAATACCAGTGAGCGTGATTCTAGGCGTCAACAGGCGACAACAGAGATACATCATAACGATAAGGACCAGCCCGACGAGCTGCTGAGAACCGATGACCGTGGAAACTCATCGACTGGACTAAAGTTGACAGACGAGGATTTGGATGTTGAAGATCTTGAAGGCGACGATTGGTACGTTTTTAGATTTTAAACGTTTTGTTAATAAAATTTTTGACTGCTGCATGCGTAGTAGATGGTGCAATCTACTACGCGCAAATTGTGATTGGAATTTAGTGACACATTTTCTTCTCGCTAAATAAATAGCGCTGCCCGTAACTGCAACATAGTAGAACATGCTGTATAGGAAACAACAGCACGCATACATTACTAATAATGATTTATTGTATCATTTTTACTTTTTTCTAATATTGACCTTCGAGGAACCAAGGCTGAAATTGGATCTATTTTCCAGAACAGTATGTGCGCAATGCTTTGACTAACGGTTGGGCGGATTTTGATGCAAGATAGCTCATTTGAAAAAGTGAAGGAGCCCGATTTTTGATTTTTTTCCCGTGGAATAGTAATGGGGCAAAATGACGTCATTTTGGCCCATTTTTCGGGCACCCCTCCAGTTTTTGCGAATTTTCTCAATAAGTAAACGAGGTATCCGCAAATTAGTAGGCCTATTCCATGTAGCTTTACCAGGGCTTTCCAATGATATATAACAAGTTTTTCAACTACTTCCCAATCTGGAGTCTATAAGCTTATAGTTGGCGCCAAATTTCATATTTGGTCAAAAGTCGTGGGAAATGCACTTAAATGTGTGTTTTTTGTTGCTTTTAGTGTCTTATATGGGGTTTTCTGGGCAGATAAAGTCCTGTTAAAAATATTGTTGGGCAAATATTTTTTACACTTCTGGTTCATACTTGACATAAAAAATGCCGTTTTCGAAATTTTTGGTGAGAAGTCGTGGGAAAAGTACCTGAATGTGTGTTTATTGTTGCTTTTAGTGTTTAATATGGGGCTTTCAGGGCAGACAAGCTCATTGCGAGCGTCAAAAATATTGTGTGGCAAATATTTTTCACACTTCTGCTTCGGGGGATTGTTCTCACCACTCGAATTCTGGCTCGCAAGCGAGCTTCACTAGTATATTTGTAGAATTGGGCTAAACACCCTTCTGGGAAACCAAAAATCCTTAAAAAATCCGATTACTAGCGAAAAAGTTACACACACTTACCCGTAATAAAGGGGTACATTATGATTTAGCGATTCAGGGATATCGTGCAGTGTTTTATTGGTTATCTTATTTTTAATAGTTTAGTGAGCAAAAACAACTGCAATTTATATAGCGAGCGAATTCTTAAAACAAAAACTTTACATCATTTACGGGAGTTCACAGATTGGCAAGGTGGAACTATAGAGGTTTGTTGCTCAACCTGTTTTCGATATTTTAGGAAAGCAAAATGCTGGATTGCTAATATACGCTTGAAATACACATATATAAGTCACAAATGGAATGCTACAAATCAAACGTCATAATTTATCACGTCAAAAACTGGTGCCCTAAAAGTTTTGTTCATACATGATTTTCTGGTTGCCACCAGACATATTTGCAACACCGTGT
Source organism: Trileptium ribeirensis (assembly GCA_030248225.1). Lineage (NCBI taxonomy): Eukaryota > Metazoa > Nematoda > Enoplea > Enoplida > Thoracostomopsidae > Trileptium > Trileptium ribeirensis. The sequence continues at coordinate 516 of JASANE010009485.1, read as the reverse complement.
TGTAATCTAATTCCGTTCTGCTATAATAATACTTAAGGATGAATCATCGGTTCAAGGCTGCAAAGGTTGACACCAGAGTTGCGCACGATGCCAATACAAAAACCGATGATCAGTACGATATTTTCGATCCTCGAAATGCGATGAATAAACGGCGGCGGGAGGAAGCTGCCAAAAAAGATCGAATGAACCGGAGAAGGGTATAGATGAAAAGATCTATTAAGCAGGCGGAATGCTTGTCATTTGTACTTAAAACATTGATTAGTCTTGGTGGGATTTTGAATACATAGTAAACTTTTTATGTTTTTGACGTCGTTGACTACAGAAATTAGTATTCGTTGAGTATAATATGATTATATTGTCATACAGTCATAAAATAAACTGTATGACGTCTGAAAGTGTAGATGGTGCATTGCATAAACATTTTTATCTAATTCAAATATATAACGTACAGCACTAGTTTATTTACCATTCTACCCTTAGTCAAATATTATCCAAATAATAATTGTGGCCTAGATG
>JASANE010009480.1:0-18529 GCA_030248225.1 Trileptium ribeirensis | reverse complement strand
GAAAAGGGAACAGTTCAGGCTTGGGGGTACGAAGGAAGACGGCCCCGGTGTATGCTATGTCTATGTTTCATATAAGGACCTAACGTTCAAGTGTACCAAGAACGGCATGGCCAACATTTTATTTACGCCCTTCGTGGTTACTTAGAATACTCAAAGGAAACCAAGTATTGACTCAGTGTCAAGGTAAATACTCGCATTATGACAAAGGTCAGTGGAAGCACATCCGAATGAGAATAGTATAAACATGAATGACTCAGAAATTCAGGCAACACTCTTATAGATAAAATAGCCTAAGAAGACAATGTAGTTACTCGGGGTCAGAGCAAATGCGCATATTATGATAAAGGGTCAGTCAAAGCCTAGCATATCCCAATGAGAATTAAGCAAGCAAAAAAACTTACAGGATTCACCAATCTGCTTGCTCACTGCATTTTGATTTAATAACGCGAAGGTTTTTATTTAACTTAACGAAGCTTTAGTTATACAGCACAAAATACAACAAAGGGTTTGAAGCCAACAATTTTGCTGCCGCTGCTTACAAAATATACATGTACAGAGAACCACAGAGCAACTAATTGGCGCAACTGCTTACAACAATACAATACAGGCTGTCACTAAGCATTGCAGGCTTAGCTTCTAAATACAGGCACAAAGCTGTTTCTTTTTAACAGATTGTGTCATGGCCCATGGTGTAACCTGCCGCAATAACAATTGCAATAACTTTTAAAAGCGATTATACTTTGAGCTGGACTATTCTAATGGAAATTCAGCATTAAATGAGAATATACATTGAGCTCGATTACTTAATTGGAAATTCGGCATTAAATGCGAGCATACTTTGAGCTCGATTACTGCAATAGAAATTCAGCAATAAATTTGAGCATACTTGGAGCTCGACTACTCCAATAAAAATTCGGGCCCATGTCAAGTTTAGGGGCTTCCCAACTGTCCCAGAGTCTATTTATGTATATATGTGTGTCTATAACATTACTATACGTGTCTAGCTACTATCGTCAGTTTCATGGCTTAGCCCCCAGTGTCCCAACTGTACCAGTTGCGTTGAACAGTCAGAGAAAATATTGTCCAAAATGGCTCGCACTCATCCCAGTTGGGACAGTCGTAAAAGATTTTTGATGTCATTCCAATTTATTAGTATAGCAGACATGTACTTAATGTACTCAAATAAACTTTGCTTTGTTTTCTACTCGTTGACAGAATAATCCTTCCATGTACTCGAAAATTTCTGTTAGATATATTCGACATGTTGTACAATATATGTGTTACATACATGTTGGATGTAACTGTGGTTGGTTGCAAGCAATAAGCCAAAAGTAACAAGTAGATGGATCATACAATGTTAATTTTACGTGTTTAATTAAACATTTGTAATGTATCATGTGATTGATGTTATATTAAGTAACTCACACAATGGTTCACTGTTCAATGGTTATTTCCTGTCATAATGTTATATACGTAAGTAGTAATAATAGAGGCTGTAGCATATTTTATAATGAGCTCAGTGCTGTTTCCTGTAAAGGTGTAACACCACGGTCACGAAATACGCGAATGACAAATCAGGTTATTCGTAATACAAACGGGGTAAGATAATATTCCACCGCTAAAAAAGTTTAAAGAACGCAGATCAATATAAAAATTTCAAGTTTAATATTATTAGATCATGACGTGAAAATTTCAGTATTAATTTAGCATAATTTGAAGTAAAAGATAGTAATGAAAATGTGGGGCCTTTTCGGTTAGTCAAGCCCGAAATTAGCCAATTTGGAAGCTTACAGCGATAATTTTAGCACCATTTGAGTTAGCTCGACGAGCTGTTTCAGGAAATGCCCATTTCGATGATTTTTATTTCAAATTCTTTTTCAATTTTTTTCACTTCCTCCTTGGTACCTAAAATATTCAAAAAAATTTTCTCCATAAATTAATAATTTCACACATATGATTCGAGAACAGCAATGAGGACAAACTCGAATGATTGAAAAAATCAGCCCAATCAGTTCTTGGTGTTAACAAGTTATTTCAATTTATGCGATATACTAAGCTTAAATGCTGAACAATCCCGTCGATTTGAGTCCAGTGGTGCTAAAATTATTGTTATATCTCCAAAGTTGACCAAATTTTGTTTGGTGAGCTAACCGAAAAGATACAAAATGTGTACGGTGTTGTTTTGGATACTGATACAGTAAGAAAAAATGTGTTAGTGGTAAACAAAAGCTTTGTTAATTCAGGCTGGATGTATAGAAACAGCATTTCACGGTTTTTAACAATACATAAATATCTTAAAATAAATTACTACATCGTAACAGAACCGTTGTGGTCTGTTACGTGAAATTTTAGAGTCTGAGTCGGAGTTTATTTTGGATTTAAGTTAAAACGCTTCGCGGGAGTCTGGCACAAATCAGGCTAACCTCATTAGGAGCAAGTTCGAAATAGCATGTTGCATGGTGCTATGGCCGCGCTCATGATATCGTCTTGCCTAGTAATATTTGTCGTTCAATGTTTATGTTATGGTTTGCCATTGCATGCAATATTTTATATTATGTCTATATGTTTTGCGGCACTTTGTTAAATTGTTTGGGGAATCAAGATCTGAAAAGTCTGGATTGATTTGAGCACAAAATCAATGAGACAGCAAGGAACTCTGTTGAAGTTATAAACTCGGCATTAAAAGTCTTTTTGGAAACCATTTGAAACTCGACCAGCTGCCCCCATGTCATTGCGCGTTCAAAATTATATCCTGGAATAGGAGGCCGCTGACCGCCCACTAGAAAGTGGACGACAAACATATAAGAATTGAGTGGAGAGTAATCGAAATCACTAATCTCAATTCCAAGGTGGTCGACTAATTACTGGCGGCATACACCAGCCAGCCTAATTGAGCAACAGGTAATTGGTCGTACGGGTGATTTCGCGTCGGGATGGGCAAGTTGAGCAGGGATCGCACGTCAGGACAAGTTGGATGCTCGACTACGGACATCGTCAAAGGATCAATCGTGGCCAATTGGATACTTCACGTCCGTGGCCACTGGATGACCAACCGGGTTCACACGTTTTATAAGTCGCCTGGGATTCGTCGCGGCGATAGCTGATCCGTGAACCCACACATCCTTCGTCGCACGGTTTTCCGTGCTAGAACGTTTCCCTTGAGCAGGCGGTCGGCCCAGAGGCAGTTGCCTCATCTTTTTGGATTTTATGCTCGACCTCCTGACGACTTCCATCATGGCGGTAAGTTTAATTATCTTCCCTATAATTTTGGTTATCGCTTTACCCATTATTTGAATCCTGACTGAAACGGGGGATCTTTGATATTATCTATCCTCAGCTCAGCTTTAATGACAAAAATGGGACTAGGGAGCGAAGGGTGGATTGCGACAATCGTGTGAGCCTATTTCGTGGTGTGTTCGTTTACTGGGAGCGAAGCTCGCACCCTATCAGTTTATAGCTCTCGAAGCTCGGGTGAGAGGCCGGTGCCTCCCCTTTTTCTCTTTAATCAGTTTGGCTAAGATTCGTAAAACAAAACGAGGGGGCACAGAGACCAAATCTTTACCCTAAATGCTAGAATCTCAATTGATATCCTAATCGTCCATCGAGCGGAGGGACGAAACGCGGAAGAACTGGTACGTACTTTGAATTTGCCGGGGTCTGACCCACGACCTATTATTCGCGATTGATCCTAATTACTACCGTAACCCTTATATTTCGGTCTATCAGGATTACCACCGCAGCGTGGAGTGCAGAGCCCAAGGAAAGATGGGACTCAACTCCTGCAAAACCTATCATTACTATCCCGGAAATACTATAGGATAAGGAGGGCCTTTCATTTTCTCATTGCGTGACTTCTTATTTTTGTGTGGCTGGGGAAGTTCCCAGTCATTTATCTTATCATGTCTTTAAGGGAATCTTGGAGTTATTCGGGGTGCCCTATCGGAAATGACCAGTACTTAACGATAGCAATAACCCAGGTAAGATTAAGACTTTACAAAGTGTTCAAGTAAACAGTTTGTTGGCAGGGTCTGTTGGTCAATGACATTTTCGTCCTTCTGACATTGTGTTTACTTATACTTTCCGTGTCAAAGCATACCAATTTTTGAAAGCAATTGGAAATTTGTCATGTGGAAGTCAGCAAGCGAGCTTTGTAGTTTATTAATACTTTCCGTGTCACAATCTAGCGATTTAGCTGAATTTTTGAAAACAATATTTAGCACTTTCCGTGTCGCAGCCTGCCCACTTAACATTTCCAGAGAAATTTTTGAAAACAATAAAAGGGAATTGGGTTGTGGAAATTTGAGAGATTTTTCGTGCCGCAGCATACCCATTTAACTAAAATTTCCTAGGAAATTCTTGAAAATAAAAAAATGGAATTTTGCAAATTAATGAGGGAGCTTTGTTGTTTACTAATAAAGTCCGTGTCGCGGCCTACCTATTTAACTAAAATTTTGAAAGTTGGAATGTGAAAATTTGAGAGGTTTTCCGTTTACTGATACTTTTCGTGTCGCAGCATATATATGCATTTAATTAGCGGCTTCTTCTGCTGCCTAAATAAGCATCAGGAATGCAGACATACACTGCAACTAAGGATTATCAGCGAGTTGCTCTAAAGGATACTTGTTGACATGTGTGGAACCTACCATTTCACTAAGAGACTAACTTCATGAGGCCATATTGACAAATCATTAAATATGGTTATACGACTTTTTACCAAAACACAGCAGGATTGACGTTTAGAGGCGTAGTTAAAATGCGTTCTATGCCTTTCTCGATATACCTTTTACTAAAGGGTTAGCTATGTTACATAACCTTAGAATAAGCATAGGTCGGCGAATGCAACGAAATGCTCAGTCTCGTCATGAAAATTCCCAAATTTATTTAAATATATCGATAATAAATATATATTACGTATGGAATACACTGGAAATAACCAGAAATGCCCTGCATAAAAAATATAAGCAATGCAAGATATATTAAGCCAACGAACTGCTTTTACGAATAGGACCTTTACATTACACACGCTGTAGATGCAATTATAACTGCTTTATTTTATCATACGAACCACTATAAACATAAAATATATAAAACGGCATAGAAATTTTAGGATCTTCACTAACAATCATTGAGATTGACCTCACTACAAAACATTTCTGAAGCTGTTAACAATGCAGGGTCGATTTCACGAAAACTTTGATGGAATATAATATAACAGAATAATTATTAAAAGAACAGAATTTATAATAGTTTAAGTATGAGACAAATGTTGCATGCTATCATGGTAGATCAATACCCGGTAAAACGACATTTCACAAATTCATGATAACCAAAACATTGCTGTTGGCGACCAGCCAATTTTTAACACCACTGTGATATCGCAAGCTTTACAGCAGTGATATAAGCAACGATTAATTATATGCACCGTACGAAGTTGGCAGCCACATTGAACAAATGTACCCTAGTGATGGTGGTATTTTCGGGCATCCCACCAGTCCGCTTTTGGTCAATTTTGATGATACAGCAATAACTTCTTTGCCATTCGATTCAGAAAATATCCATTTCGCTAACTTCATGTTTTCTATTTTTGGGTTCCTAATGGCCCAAAATTACTTCCATCTATGTGAAATCCTAACAATAATGCTGTGTCTTAGCCTACGTCATTAACCCATGAAGCAACTGCGCTGAATTTCCAACCATTCGACTCAGCTTGCAATGCGGTTGGAATAGTATATAAAATTATACATCTTTCTAGAAAATTTTTTAGAAAATTTTGGGTACCAGGGGAACACATTTTGACCATTGGGAACTTAAAAACATCGAAAAAATTTTTGGTCTAAAATTCTGAACCACCTCGTCTAGCTGAGTTGAGTGATACTAAAATTGTCGTTGTATCTTCAAAACTGACCGATTTCATGCTGGGGCTAACCGAAAAACCCATGTTGAACAACGGTTGTAATATTTGTTGGCTGCTAGGAAAATATCACAGCAGGTGATTATTCCGGCTAATGGCTAACAGTATTAATGGTATGTCTAAAATTAATAAAATTTGCAAAATTTAGCTTTGACATTATCTAGAAGTTTTTTTAAAATTGTACTTGTGTTGAGAGAAATTAACTTTTCGTGGAAATAACGCACGACTGATTTATATATATTACAATCCAAAATCATATTTTACGTAGAAACAGGATAAGCAGGCGGCCGAAAAAGGGCATTCCAATATAATGGAACTAGCCCGACATGACGCCCGCGACCAGTACTATGGTACACGGTCCGATAAGGCATAAAAGGGCTACATAAGAGTCAAGCTCTGCATTTTTTAATTCGACCATACCCACACTATAAACAACAGAATATCTAGACACACCCAAGATAGGTCATCCTTTAGATGACATATTAGGTTTTGGAATGTCAAAGGTCGTGATGGGCCGATACTTTGGTGATCGTGCTCAAAGACATACACATATTAAACACAATTTTGTTTTATGCTAAACCATTTTTGAAATGGATTATTAAACGGTGTTATCAAAAATATCGAGAATATCAAAATTACAGCTTTATCCCAAAACCAAACCAGATGTTGCTGTATTCACTGTGACAATTATTCAATCAATGTTCCTGAAATTTTCATAGTACATTTTGTATTTTGGTTATTTAGGCAAGTATTTCGTAGAAACTGAATTATTGCCATCGTGTAACAGTACCCAAAATCTCCAGAACCAACCATTTCAGAACTCAAACTGTGACAATGAAAAAAACAGACTTTTGTGCGGCTTAAGTTTTCTGCCCGAAGAGTAACTAATATAAAAAGGCAGTATACAAATTTAAGATCGTTTCATACACGCGAAAAAAGGTGCACCTTAGATTAAACCCATATATATAATTGTTGCTGTTGCTACTTATGCAATGCTTATGTTCATTCCTCTATGTCATCAGCACACAGCAGCTTCGGCAGAGTACTCATCGACCAGCTTAACAAGCACAGACGAACGGTAATTTATTGTTAAATACTATGCTAAGATAGATCAGTTTTTGCCACATGTTTTCTATTGGTGCAAAACCTCAATCGTTGTAATAGCAAGTCATTTGTAAAAGAGCTTGGCGGTTTTATAAAACACTGACAGTCCGAAGATCCCAGAGAAACAGACAGTTACCATGTTCCGCGCTTAGCATACCAACATTGATTTCAACCATTTCCATCATAAAACAAATCTGCCAGATTCAAACTACGTAAATTTTTCAGCAATTTTCTGTCAGAGGACGCAGTACTTTCAACACATTGTGCTTATTTCTCTAAGTACCTTGTGACCTAAGTGTAGGACAATAAAATGCTTTTATCATTTCAGTTTGAAATGTTTGAGAATGCAAAATTAAAAAAATGTAGCCCAGATTCAGACTACGTAAATTTTTCAACAATTTTCTGTAAGTGGACGCAGCGCTTTCTACACAAAATATTATTACCTTAAACTAAAATGCACTAATTTGCTAACTCCATTGTGACTAAAGTGTTTGATATAACGGTTAACCTCATAATAGTGTTTCGGAGATTGTAAAAGGTGTTTAAGGGGTCAAACGTTCGAGGTATATCTCGGCTCAGAATCTTTAATTTCGAGCATACACAGTTAGTTTTGGTACCATTTCCCCTCAAGTCGTCGAGACCGTTCAGGAAATTCCAATACAGCCTTTAAACTTTTATTAACTTTCTTGGTTTAATACCACTGATCAAAACTCGATAACCGAAATTTTCAAAGTTTTTCCTGCTCAAAATATTAATTTCCTATAACCTATAACCCGGTTTTCCGTTCGAGTTTCTCTTGTGCTTTGTCCCGCACTTCTTAGTGCACATCGCTCCGTTCTATGGTCCAATCTTACACAATTGTTACACCTTGGTGGCGTTTGATTCATCACCGTTTGTCGATTCTGTTGCTGTTGGTTTGCCAGCGGTGTTGACATTCTTTGTTGTTGTTGTTGTTGCCAGTTCATTTGTGGTTGCACTAGTTGTTGCCGTTGTTGTCGTTGCATCGGCTGCATCGTTTGCAGTATCGGTTGTTGCCTTCCCACTTGCCCATAGTATGATTGCATCGGTTGTTGATAACTCATACCGGTTTGCATTGGTTATTATCGGTATCGGTGTAGCCCACGGTTGCACGGTTTGTTGTTGTTGCTGTTGCCGTACTTATATCGATTGGTTGCTCCACCGCTGCGGTCGCCATTGTGTTTGCGATTGTTGTATCCTCGGTTGCCCTATCCATTGACCCATACTTGGTCTCGTTTGAGTGACGTTCGGTTGACTTGGTCGGTTCGATTTGATTTATATCTTGGTCGTTGCTCAATTGCACTTTCCAATCCTTGAGTCATTTGTTGATCAAGGTTCTCTACCGCTTCGGCTTTCTCTGTCAACGTTTCGAAAGGTTTCTTCCTTTGTCACGCATAATCGGTTTCGGGTTTCGTTCTTTAACCCGATGATCAACGCGGACTTGAGAACTTCTTCAACTATTGGTTCGGGTATGCCTTTCGTGGTCAAGTGTCTTGCTGCGTAGACCCGTAGTACATCAACGAAATCTTTGACCGATCCCGTTTGCCGTAAACTTTGTAGCTTGATTATGTGATTCGTCAACGTCTTCGGAATATCAAATGGTTCTATGAACTTTTTGACCAATTCGTTATAGTTGCTGAGTTCTTTAGCGTTTTCGAACGTCAATACTTCCAAGTATTCTTCCGGTATTCAGCGCATTTTCGTCTTCAGGACTCGCAACTTCTCTTGTTCATCGTCTATTCCGTCTTGAGCCAGTGCTTTTTCGAGTTCTTTCCGGAACTTCTCGAAATTGTCTCGCCTTTGTATGGTTGAATATTTCGGACTTCATTCTCCATCTTGACCATAATTGCTTGACCGATTGTTTGTTGCGTTGTTTTCGGAACTTGTGGCGTTTCTTTAGTTGCCACTTTGACGAACGCTTCGATCATTCTCGTCATCAAGTCGTTGTTTCGTTGTACTTCTTGCAATTGATTCATGGTTTGACTCGTTGTTATCACTTGTTGTAGTTGATGGTATTGACATGCGTAAGGTGTTGCTGTTGCCAACTGTACTCCGGGATTAATCATTGGGTTGCTTCCCGCAATTGGGACTCGATTGTGCTGTGGTACCATAGGCGTCGCACCTTAATATCCATACGCGTCATTGTGACTAGGTTTATGTTATCTGTTACTTTACTAAGTGTTATGGTTTTAACACAACATACTTCCGAAAGGCGAGCGCACCATGCGATTATTTAATTACTTTATCCTCGGCCTTAGAGTTACGCTACTACTGCCAGTTATATTACAGAGGACGACCAAGAAAGGCGGCCAGACCACGTTTTTAAAACTGTACAGTACCGGTCGACTACTATGCAGTTGAAGTTTGCTCAAGATATGCCCCCAAAAGGGTATTTGTATACTGGTATTTGCTATAAGAGACTCGGGATTATGGTCGTTCGAAACCAACCTTTACTCGCCCGGCCTGCTCAAGAATAATACCGGTTACGCCTAGACACCGAAATGCGCCAGAGAACGTAGTATTATTACTAATTATTCTAGTCCCACCTGCGCTTTCGTCCTGGTTATAACTCACTCGACTCCACGGGGCCGAAATTTTTAAGATATTACTAAGCCTAATACGTCTCTACTAGCTATCGCCCCTATTGAATCTTATTGCCACTTCCTAATTGCTTTTACAACGAAACATACTAAGATAATAACAGGAATAGGGCAGGGAATAACCGGAACCGAAATTTACCGGAACCGGAACCAGCAACCGGAACCGTCCATTTAAACCGGATCCGGAACCGGAACCGGAACCTGGTCTTAGAAATTTATATATAGTAAAACAGATGATGGAAGAAATGAAGGTATAGTGGATTTAAAATGCATTAAAAATAACTTATAATAAACTTAATGTATTGCGATGGTTTTTATTGCCTTTCTGAAATTCTAAAAAGACTGAGGAAGCTAATAATGTTTATTTATCGATCAAATATGTCGGTTTTTGGACATTCAGAGCAAAAAATGTCTTCCACTATGCACAATTGCGTATACTGCGTCAAATCGAATGTGCTTACAAAGCTTGGAGCGTAGAATAAACACTTTCGCTCTGTCTCCAGTCGCCTTCCTTTACTACACATACGTTTGTTGCATGTTCTTCTGTAGGAAACTTAAAATTATTGGTTTATATGATTCTAAGATAAAATAATAGATAGAAGGTAATTTTCTGATCAGTGGTCAGAGACACTGTTTAGGCTAGCGTTGGACAAACACCACCCGACAGTTAGATGATAATGATGATAACTTTCTAATCAGAATGCTATAAATGAGACACACTGTGATGCTGCTCGCACAGTTTCAATAAATACAGTTCATTGCCAAGGAAGCAGTTTCTGCTTGCGTTGCAGATAACGTTACTTCAATTTCACCTGATTTACAAAGTTTAAAGCGCACCGGCTGGTGCTTGACGCAATTTATGTTAGCCAAGCATAGGCTAAGTACTTCTACGTAAGCCATACTCTGTTACCGAGTTGGATCTGTATAATTCGAACGTACCCCGCAGACATCTGAAAGTGTGAAATAGCTGATACAAGCATCGACCTGGCTTTCATTTAACAAACTCCTGCAGGTTATTATGAAAAATTCCTGCTCAAATTATGTGCTCTACTTACGTTTCACACGGCAAATTGGTTAGTTAATCTTTTCTTTTGCTTGGTTGTATTGGAGCTTGATCATTGTATAATATATATATATATTACATATGTTTGGATTACAGCATGAAGCAAAGAACGTGGAAAATTTCAAACAAAATTTTTAAACCGGAATTCCGGTTCCGGTATGGTTTTTGCCCTTTGCCAGAAACCCCAACCGGAACACGATTTTCGCCGGAACCGGAATTCCGGTTACTCCCTGGAATAGGGTTACGTATTTGTGCCGCTGGCCACAGTTCTTCCTTTAGCTATGCCCTTTTTTACTCTAGTCCATAGAAATCAAGCAACAGCACCGCGCATTCTTTGCGCTCCAAAAGACAATAACCGTTTTTGTAAAATCTATCGAGAAGGAAACCCGAATATAGGCGTTTCCTGACTTCCTAATTGCAAGTCCGCCGGGTTAAGTGCCTAGTATAAGCATCTTTCCAGTAGGACAGCGATATAAGATAACCGATATGTAAAGTACGTGACACTCTACGTCTCCGCACTCTCCTCAATAACTGTCACATCAACGACCAAACGTATAACACCATACAAAACGGAAGCTAGAATCGTAACATTAGCTAGGTACGCAATAAAAAACGTATGTCCAATAAAATTCGTGGAAGTAAACATCGAATTCTCGCCGCACACTCCATTAAGACAAAGAACAGACTGAAAACTAAAATAAAATTAAACCTAACTATACATAGCTAATAAAAAACAAATAGAATTTATGCAAATTAGGAAAATAGAGGTTAAATTTTATAAATTTGGAAAATTGAGGGAAACATATTATAGAATATGTAGTGAAAAACGAGAAAAATTGGGATTTTAGCCACGGGACCCCTTGCTAGCCTACTAATTCCCCAAAAACTAACACCTAACACAGGTTATGACAACAGACAGTACATGAAATTAATTATACACTAGCTATCTAACTAATCAATGTTACAAAATGTAACTACCATATGTTATGGGGCATAAAACCCTAAACCATATAGATAATAAGCATATTTAAATTATTATCAATACCAATCCGTTAATCCGCGTAGAAATTTTTGCAACCGTTAGTTTAAATGAGGAACCCAAAGATCGTGATAACGTCAGAAATAAATTACAACTACAAAGATAAAAGAATGCTGTTTTGCAGGTGAAAATTTTACAAAACTGGTAAAAAGATTTTGGACCCATTTTTAAAACATTAGAGGTCCGACTATCTAAGTAAAGTATCTAACAAGACTTTCAAATGCGTGACCGTGATGTAGTCCCTATCAGTGGTTACCATTTTCCCAATCGTTGTCTGATAACTAAATTCTTCGGCGTCAATAAGAGAGAAGTCGAGTAGGTTCACTGCGGATCAATTAAATTTACGTAAAACGGTAGTTCAGTTTGCTGCCATTGCTTTAATTTGCCCACTTGACGCCGTTAAATCAACTAAACCACACGATGAATTTCAAAAAAATTCTTGACAGCCTGAAAGTTGACTAATTAACAGAGCAAACGCACGGTTATCTCACCGCAATAATCCTTATGTTACGATAGGTAATTAAGAACTACTGCTGTGCCTTTAGTGCACTAAATAAGAGGAAATTCCCAATTTTTGGTCCAAATCCACAGCTTTATAGAAAAAGCATAGTCATTATCATGCAGGCTCATAGGGAGTAGGGGGCTACCCTACCCCGGCAATCTCAATCTCACTCCCCATCCGCCGACAGGCGTACCTCCCCTCTAAGGCCGAAGCCCCCTAGTGCCGTGGGGGTCTTGGTGTTCGGACCTTGAGTAAGTATGCCCATTATGCTATTTTGCCGCAAAAATACACTTCCATAAATAATTGTGCCCTTTAACACTTTTTGCTAAGTTCAAGCTAAAGTGTACGACGCCGACGGTCTAAACGAATTTTTGCTCGTTTCTCCATTATAATTTAGTGGCAACAAGTATAATTGCAGTTTATTGTATAGCATGGAGATACTGTTTCTGTTTCGCTTCTTTTTTGTTTCTCTGTTTTCTACAATTTTTAATTAAAGTCCAATAATTTTTACAGTAGTTAGGAACTCGCCGACGTAGGCGCTTATTACTAATTATACAAGAGGAAGAGAATAAAGAAACCAATAATTTTATATACGGTGTGTACCTGGTAGGGTGTACACTTTGTGGGTTGAAATTTCATAGCGTTGATGGCATAATATATTTTTAGCAATGATATTACCCGCATAATGGTGCCAAACGCTTTCATGAGGCAACAATGGTGTCTAATTTACCCATTTGGACTAACACCGTATATGCGTAACAACGGTGACGCAGCTGCATGGCGCAGCTTCCTAACACCATGCCGATACGACCCCGGCTATCGTAACCTCAAGGTCGGACCGTGAATGCTAAAATTTTGACCCTATTCTTGGTCAGACACACGAAGCTACGGAGCTTAGCATGCCGCAGGCGCGCTTCACGGGGTGTGTTCGGACCCCGCCCGATTGGTTGTGCACGTGTCTAGTTTCTGGTATGATTTCTGAGGTCCCCCAGAAAGGCTAGCACCGACATCTGCTCACAGGTCATGGAGCCTAGCCGTTATTCCCTATCTTAGACTCATCGAAAGTTGTTTAGTTCTAATTAGTTGTGTTAAATGATAGAATAAAAGATGAAAATGTCCTTATAAATTTGAGGCTCACGTTGATTTACCTAATTAAGCTCTTAATATGCTCCATGCTAGAGCATTGTAGCCTATGTGGCCAACACAGGGTTCCGACAGGCCCTGGAAGTTTAACGTCTGATTATCAATGGCGTGGTCTGCTCCTTTCAATAAATTCCATATAGATGTGAATAACGTAAATTCGTAGTGAACTTTTTTGAGGTATTGCCAGGAACGAATTGAGTTTTGTGTTCGTTTTCCTAGTATTTTGTCCCTTGGCTACAGTGACAAAAAGAAATAGATATGACAGAAGGCCATGCACGCCAGCGCTTGCGACATTCTTACTCCCAAGACGTGACGGGCAGTGCCTGCTCGTCCGAGTGGACAAACCATAGAAGAATCCCTATCGTCTCGAAGTAAGTCGAGTCTGAACACGATGCCTACAATACAAAGTTTATTGGAATAATCAAGATTTATCAGGGGACGAGTGTTCCTGCTCAGTTATCGTTTGTGTTAAAATCGGAAAAAAGGGCTCAGTAGTAATTCGCTGCTGTCGGTTCAATACTGCAGAATAGGGGGCGAGCGGTAATAGAGAAAGAAATGGGGGCAGAGTGTGCAGCTATCCGCATGTTGCGGGCTAGGGGCGGTTATCCCTGTTTAAGCTCAATGGTGGCGAACTAATCAGCTATGCAGCGCAATAAGCAGGGGCCCTAGTGTGCTTCGAAGGCTGCTCCTTAAAGCGGGTCACCTAGAGTGACGAGTAATTTCACGCAGCGACGGGGATTAGGCGGGCTAAACCTGGCTATGCGAGCTTCTTACTACAATCCGATCGCTACTTAGAACAATACCGGTGATAGAGTGTCACGAGGGGCGCTCAATAATTTATCCTAGCGGTACATTTGCAGTACTACTTATTCCTAGGTTCATTGTATTGCAACTGGCAACCTTACCTACCTAACCGTACGACTGACCGAGCGGGAGTCTAAAGAAGAAAGGGGGGGTGGAGTAATTCATCGGATTTAGACCGGGGAACGCGGTCGAGGTGCTGAATGGCATGTGCGCCCTTCTAGGCAACTTTCGAGGCCGCCCCCAGGGGCGAGCCCACTGATTAGTTGCAATTTGTTTTCTTCGCTGGAATTTTGGGTGGGGGCAAGTTCTACAGGCTGAACGCACCTAACCGAGGGGGAATCGGCCTATTCCTACCTTTGGGGCCGTTTTGAATAGTCGGGCCGGGGCAATCGTCCCGGACGCACTCGCGTCTTTTGTTTTTCTCTTTCGTTGCTGTTTCGTTGCCTCTCTCTATTCCCTACCTTTTCCTATACACTGCAGTGTTGCAGCGTCAACTGCACTGTAGTACACTTGAGTTATCATCGACTTAATAGTCGATGTTGTTGTATCCTATGGCTGACTGGTTAATACATGTGATTCTGCAGCGGGCATAAAATTCCCCGTGCAGGATCGAATCATGATACGGGAAACTGGCAAGCGCTGAAACTGTGAAAATCTGAGCAGACATGATACATAGCCTACCGGGTAACTCGGGATAAAAGTAAAAACAAGCCAAACTCAGCGATCAACTCGCTCCAAAAAGAAACCGCGGTTTTGCACTTGCTCAAGTCGGGGCCTAAACGGCCAGAGCGAGTTCGCTAGTTTTCTTTATTTAAATGGGAAATAAAAAATTTTATTTTAGCGGCGGGGGCACGAAGTGTTCCTCCCGCAAGAGCGTTAATTGCATACTGTGATAGTGCCAGCCCTCGGCCTATTTGACCATGCTTGTTTGTAAACATTGGCCTCGAGAGAAAACCATGATGCTACGTTATGGCGAATACTCGTAAATTTGATCGTTTCGGTGGCCTATTTCAGAGTGCACCAAAATGAAGTTTTAATGTCAAACGGTCCGTACGCGGCATCAGCTGGGGCGAACGGAATTTTGAGTCGGCTAGGGGCTTTGCCTCCTCGGCCGCATGCTGGGGAATTTTGGGGAATGGGATATTGTCTGGCATTTTTCGGTCGGTTGTCAGAGTGAGATGCATTCCTACTTGTGATACCTACAACGTTTCTTTCAAACTGGAGCAATATCTCTGCGAGATTTTATTAGTCCGAACACCGATATGCTGTAAAACGAGAGCCAGACAAAACCGATATGAGCCCTTATTAACGTTCCCCTGGGGAACGGCAAACACCTTAAGCTCAAGATTCTTTACCTAGAATTTGATCCGTCTTTTGTGTTCCAAATTTTCTTAGCCCAGTAGAATAAAAGAAATTTTAAGGGCTTTCTAAAGCCCAATGGAGGCGAGTCCTCCGTTCCTAATCTGCGTTTTCGTTCAAGCCCAAACACGACATGAGCGTTGAACAATGCACTACGCTACAAATTTGGAAAACCATCAACACAAACATTGACTAATTCCCTATTTTGTGGTGTGCACGTTAACGAAATTTTGCCGTGGTCGGCTCAGGAAAATTCGACAATCCTAACTCGAAAGCGCCAAGTCATGTAAAGATCTGGACGAGAAGCGTCCATTCTGTTGTGCCCTACCTAAGACCACGGGGAATCAGACAGACTTCGACTTGTTTGACTAGTCCTCACAGTACTCTGTACGGGTGTACCCTAAATCGCTTAATGCCTACTGCATCGGAAATCGATTCTAAAAGGTTGATTCCAGTTAAGTTTGTGCGTAGCATTCCTGAGGGGACGTGGTGGGCGAAACCCGAACGCGAATGATTCTACCTAGGGGCGAGAGACGCGCTACGTTCATGAGATACCTAAACGAACGGCCTGTTACTCTTCATTCGTCAGGGAAACTAAACCCCTGCATCCACTAGATCTTCAAGCACTTACGAACGTCGATCCCTGGGGCAGCACCAGCTGAACCCCTTCGCGAGGTGTGTATCTTCGCGGAAAATCCTCAGCCCATTGCGTCGATCCAAAGCAAAAAGCGAGAAGAATAAAAACAGAGCCGAATAAAAACCGCAAACAATAATCAAATGCGTCGGAGCCGGTCAGTAAAGTCGACCGAACTCCGCGCTGTCGAAATCCAACTGATTCCAAGATTCGACGCGTTGGTCGTAACCTCGAAATTTTCCGCCTGCACTTAAGGATGGCAATTTTGTCGCCACCCAATCGTCGTTCATCGTCGTCCGCCCACTTTTTTCGGGTTCTCGTTCAGTGTCCAATTGGGGACACTTCCGGAAATTCAAATTTTGCCGGCTACCGTAAGCCGTCGATATCCTTAGAGAGAGTCGGCTTTAATTAGATTTGCCGACATCAAGTTTGAACCCTCCGAGTACTCGGAAGTTGACCATCTGCGACTTTTACCCCGTTTTTCTCATGAAATTTGAGCTGTTAAACCTCAACTTCCAGCAATTAGTGCCGGATGTTCGTTAAAATTTGAATCTTGTTTGTTCAGTTTCCTGTCCCAGAGTGGTTGGGTCAACATCGACGACTTTCGGGACATTCGATCTCCAAAGATTTTGAATTTATTTGCTCGTTTTCCATTGTTCGGGCCGCCAACTCGTCGTCCCACGCAACGACCAGCAATCGGATGAAGCGCCAACTGTTTGGCGGCCCCATCTGATGCGTCGCCTTTATGGTTTCGACTTGCCGCCCTCCTAATTAAGCCAAATTTAACTTGGAAGATGACCCTCGCTCATGAGGACATCTAAAACCATCGGAAAGAATCGAGCTAATTTACCATCTTCATGCGACTACCTATGTTTCAAAGTCTCGCCGGGGGGAACCGATGACGGGAAAACGCCGTCTCGGGGCCCGAGACGGGGCAAACCCTAACGTACTCCAAACTGGTCAATACATACATATTAACAATATATACATATATACAGATATATGTCTACACACACCAATACACATGTACAAACACACACAACACACATTAGACATGATGGCGTCCTGAGCGATAGAAAGGTCGCTCAGCATAAACACACACGCACAACACACCAACAATAACAACAACAAAAACAGCCGGCCAAACGCGTCGGTTAGAGAGAGCGAGGACTAGAAGACGAAAGGACAGCGAGGACACGAGGAGGGTGTGGGAAGGGAGGCGGGAAAAGGGGAATCTCGGGGGATTTTCGAGGGGCTGGGGTAAAATTCGGTTCCAGGACGAAAAGTGGGGCCGATCGATACCAAACACGAGGGGGAAGGACGTAGTAGCTATGGGTTCCGCTGTATATACGTATGGGGAGCTTGTTTAACGGGTTCCCCTGCATTAACGGTTGGGCGGAGCGGGGGGGGGTGACATTGCTGCCGTGCCGGGGTAAGAATCGTGCTAAACTGGGGGGCGGCGGGGGGCGTTGGGTTGTCTGGGTTGGGGGGGTTTCGGCTGGGGGTCCGGCGACGTCGTTGTACTTGTACAGTCACGATGAACAATGAAACGAGAAAAAAGAGGGGTCGCAGGCACCGGTTCAGGAATAGGGGGAACAACTAGGATAAAAAAAGTTGGGGATGTGCATCAGTCACATGTTACAACGGGGGAGCCAAGGAAACGGGGCGATTTCACCTGAAATAGTCGTCCCAGTGGCACATACACACATATATATATTTATATAGTCTTTCATGAATATATGGAAAGTAAGCAGTCCACTAGCTTTGACAACACAACTTAGCAAGCGTGAGTATGGTTGTCTTATACGTTACAAGCGGGATCCAGGCGTTGTCCGGGGCGATTTTGGTGTCCGACCATAGTTCCCCAAAATGTTCTACCAACCTGCTCCGGTTTATTTCCGTATGATACTGCCCTAGACGGTGACGGGCCATCAAGTTAACCCGGCATCCGTCGCTCCTTGTATGCTGCGAAGCTACCGAGCGTATATTTAGCTTGTTGCGAATTGTGCTTTCCGTGACCATTGCTTAATAGCATCGCTAAAACCAAGTAGACTTAATATTTTTGATTTCTGTCTTAATAAACTCGTTAACTTGAACGCGCCGCCAGGGGCCTCCTATTCCCGGACGGTCATAACCGTCAAAGATTTAACGTATAGTGGCGGTTGATTGGGGTTCGGCGTGATTCCCTGTTTCTGTCGGTAGGGGGATCCATGTTCAGTCTTACGCGTTGCTTGAAACAGCTTAATTCACTCTAATTCAATCAAATAACAACACTCATCCCGGTAAGATTTCAACAAGCATAATGTCAGATATATATGTATACGGCATAATTCACAACCTCTTCGTAAAAGG
>JASANE010009479.1:0-11870 GCA_030248225.1 Trileptium ribeirensis | reverse complement strand
ACATTTACCTTAAAATTGTTTGCGACTAAAATCTAGCCATTTTGTGTTCGCAAAAATTGGCGTAAAATTACCCAAATGTTTGAAAACGAAAATTTGTCGATTTGATTGTGACGTCACTTTTGCATTAAACTTGTTCGCGAACACTGTATAATCCAATAATGTAAACGATAATACATTAGAGAACAGAATTTCTGCAAACCGAAATCGCCAAAATTCTGTTCGAACACAGGTCTAATTTCTGGCGCATGAATGTGATTTTGCCAATTTTCGGTTAGCGAAAAACCGAATGAAATTAAGCCTGTTTTCAGTAACAAGGGTTTGCGATTCGATATCGGTAATGACAGAATAGTATGGTTGGCGGGGTCACATTAAGTTTACTCACGCATAATATAATGCTTAAAGCGACAATAATTCCTGCCGCTCTGTACAAAAAGAACGTATGTAACTCTAGACGATTTGGAGATAATAATTTCGAGAAAACAATACATTTATTTACCAAATTCTTTAATCGTTTTTGGAGTACGACAGTGTTTTCGATAAAACTTGGAGACGATGACGAAAACATTATTTTACGTCTAAATCGTTAGTTTGAACAGTATGACTCAAACGGATACTAAGGGACATCTACTTGTCTAATGCAAACGGAAATGAAACATTTTTGTCAGCTATGTCTTTTGACGCGCGGTCATACATGCTTTATTTAAACAAAATAGACGTATCTATGCTTATTTGAGCAAATTATTCGATAAGCTTAAATATACTGCTCTGCTAAAAATGCCACATTTGCGTTACTACTTACAGTTGCGTTCTTTCTGCTGTAAGTTGGGTAGTATGGATGGATCAACGCCGGAACTACCACACATGTCGTTTTGATAACGGTAATTTATGTAGATAATGTCCGCCATTGCAATTTTGACATTCCTATATCTCATTACGCTTTCGTTCCAAATACGAAAATTTTACTTTGAAAGTTTATGTTTTAAATAAGCCTGGTTTTTATCTTATGGGTTTCCACCTTTATTAAGGTAGCATCATTTGGTTTCCCCATTTGATTTTCATCCAAATCTCGCCCGGCTGTGCACTATTTTTTTCAACGATCACCAAAAGTCTGATCTGTTTTTGTAATTTTAGTGCCAAGGTTTTATAAGCAAGCCAGTTATTTCATGTTTTTATGAAACATCAGCTATCCAGGTTTCGTTTTTATAAAATGAATTTAATTTTTTTATTGACAGATTCGTGCTAAGTTCTTGAAAATATTTACATCATATGACATTTACAACTTTAAAATTGTAGGAGCACAAAGCGGAAAAGCTCAGCCGCTAGCGTATAGCGCTAGCGATATTGGCCAAAAATAACACTCACAACACGGCGTCGTGTTACATCTGATTTGGTAAACTTTATATTGCAATCGTAACCGGTGTTACATACGACATGTCGTATATAGCCAAGTCATATACAACGGCTTTTATGCAATAATGGTTATGCGCGAGACATCTTAAGTCTATTATATTGTTAGATTTACGTTCTATTTAACTCTAGATATAACATGAGCGTAGAGTATTTCGTACGACACCTCGTTTTTACACGCGCGTACAATATGTGGTAACAAAACTGCTCGATAGATTAGATAATTACTCAATGAAAAATAATAATCGTGGATCATTACTCAATGATCCAGTAACCAGCTTACTTTCCCAAAAATATCATGACATGCACCAAAACACTTTCCGACATTAGTTGTTAGCCATGATTCAATTTAGCACTGACTCAAATATGATAGTCTGAATTGGTGAAAAATAGCACAACTCTAACACATTTCGTAAAAAACAAAAAGTATCCCACATAATTAGCCAAACGGCTCAGAAAACCACGCTCCAAAGAAAAACGGGATAAAACTGTCAATATCGGTTAGTCTTACTCTTCTTGACGGTACAACGCAAGGCTCCAAATCAAACATTTAACAGTTTCGAGCAAACATGGTCGCACCACAACAACAAGACTAATCTTACCGCGATAAGCTATTAAACGCAGCAAAGAATTTCGATTTGTTGTCGGATACAATTTCAGCATCAACCTAAAATAGTATATTACCAAGTAACGTCATACAAAATTCTGGCTTTAAACATAACAGCTGAAAATATTAATTCAGAAGTTGAAAAAAGAGCAACGCGAACTATTAACGGGCTTCTCCAAACTATCAAACGTTTACCCGGGCGATTCCCCCAGTTAATGTGGTGGCTCCTCGAGCCAAGCTGGGAGACCTTATAGATTTTTAGCCTCGCAACAGAAAAAATTTGGGAGCTTTTTAGCAGAAATAGGTAAAATTTCTAGCATTTTAGGCAATCAGAGAAAAACTGGCTGATTGCAAGAAAGTACCTAAGCGCATTAACTAGAGACAACCTGGGAGAGGTCGATATACCTCCGCCAATCGGAGGTGCCAGATTAATTGGGCAAATGTTCAATTAGGATAGCTATGACATAAATTAAAATAGACGTTCGATATTACACGAACAAAAGCAGCAATACCGGCGGTAATAAAAACCGAAAGAGCATGGATAGTATACAGTTATAATCGCAATTAAGTGCTTATAAAATCGAAAACAGACGAAATCGAACGAAAACGTATTCGATCGATCTTCGTTTAAACTAAATTTGTTAAATTAAACGCAAACATTTTTATTAAAATATGTTTTATTTCAACATATCGAAATTCGTTAAATTAAACGCGAACTAACATATTATAATATTATTTTTTGACGTAATCGAAATTCGTTAAATTAATCGAATTTCGTTTAAACGACTGATTTTCGTTTATACGCAAACGATCGAAATCGAACGAAGCTTGGATCGATTTTTGAGCACTTAATTCTGATTGTAACTGTAGGTTCAGTGACTGTTTTGAGGTTCCGAAATGAGATTTCTAACCGTTCAAAGGCGCCGAAAGCCAAAAATGGGTATACCGAAAATGGTAGGTAGTTTTATTTTATCCACAAATGTCCCAAAAAGACGGTAACTTTCGAAATAATAAAATAAATCATTACTTTAGAGAAAATAAAATTTCGATCGTCATTTTTCTAGTTCTACGATCTAGCGCTTGCTGTATTGGATTTCCGCACAAAAGCTTTTATGGTATATGGCGACCTCGAAAATGTAGACATTCTGGTCTTTTATGTACAGCGAAATTGAAAGAAATGCGCCAATTTAGTATTTTAAGACCCTACAACGTCATATATCAATAACGATATAAGCAAAGCAACTAAATCAATGTTCTAAATTCATCGTTTACGTGTAACAAACAAAAAACTCACAGTAAAATTTTGAAGATTTCATAGCTGTGGAATTGCTAAAACTTTGAATTATTGCTAGAAAACAGTTACAATGCCACAATAGTTGGTCTTGATGATTTCTGTATTGTGCTCAACGTATTTTGATCTGACACTTGTAAAAAGCAGAATAACACAAAGCATCGGTACACTCAACTCGGTGAGGAAATCGTTGAAGAAGCAAATAAACACAGTTAGGTATTCAATTCGAGTCTATTATGCGTCGAATATAAAAGCATAAATCTTCCAATGATGAGTTATGTGTAATACAAACAGACAAAAATAATTTTTACACAGTTTTCCGCTAATTTAGAAAATGTCGCGCCCAGTTTCAAGCAAGTTTTGCCTTTATCAAATAAAAAATACGCTGCTCCATACCTAGCACGACGTACTAATTGTTTTCGATGAATAAATTATCAACATTTAGAAAAAATTAAAACCGTGATGGAATGGTGTATTTTAGGAAATGTACTAATTAGAGAAGTGAGTGTTGTGGCCAGGCTTTCTGTGAAGAATCATTTTAGTATTATCGCGTCACAGTGCTAATTTTACCAATCTATTCCCATGGGTCCTTTAAGAAATAAAATTAACTGAGGCGAGAAAAAGTCAGATTTTTAGGCCCTGGCTAGTACTCTTTCGGAGCCAAGTCCAGCTCGGCTCTGCCTTCAAGTAAACAGGCTCGGCTCTGGATGAGCCAAGTCTAGCTCGACTCTGCCTCCAAGTAAGCAGGCTCGGCTCTGGATTTCATGGACCGCGTTCGGCTCGACTCGACTTGTAGGGTCCTAATATTGAGAGACCATAATATCCAAACCACCAACTGAACTATAAATAGTTGTTTTTAGAAATAATCTGGGCTGTACTTATACTGACAGGCTATCTAATGATTGTTCTTTTAGAATAACTTTTTAAGAGCGGTCTGCAGCTTTTCCGCATACACTAAGCTCGACTCTCACAGACAAATCATATAATCTGGATCAGTTCTTCAGAAATAATAGCAGTCTCGGCCGCTTCTAGAGTCTAGATTCTCAACTCTTCAGTAAATAACTCACAGGAGTGATGAACAAGCCGAAAAAGAAAAAAATTATGGATATTTTGGTAAATATCACATTAATTCGAAATTTATCTAGTTCAGCTGGGTATCCCACAGTTCAATGGGGCGGAATGGTTATTTTTGACGGTGCTAGCTTGAACTTGGGTCTGACAGATGCTATTCCGACAATACATCAGAAAACCAGGTAACCATTTTGCCTCCATTACATAGAGTCGCACACTTGGATAAAATCTATAAACATTCCCCTGCTCGAACAGATCAACACCAATGGCCCAATTTCACTCACTCCCAATTCCAACAGTGTTCCAACCGAAGACCCAACGTCGGCTGCCGAGTACAATCGATTATAGCCGTAGCGCGCTTCAAACGATGGATACACGAGTTCGTCGAGTCTACAATGAAGAAACTATAAAAATACCCTTAACAAAAACATGATATAACAGTCTCATTTAATCACCTCATCAGTGAACAATGACAAACATGTTTGACAATACTAAACTGCACGACAGCTCGATGGAGTTGTTTACCCTTAACTACCGTTGCGCCTTTAGTGTACCAAATCCGAGAAAATTAACAAATATTCAATTTTGTATTAAATCCACAGCCTTATAGAAAAATGAATAGCCCATAATGCTATTTTGTGGCAACCATATAATCCCCTAGCTGCACCTTTTACAACGTTTGACTATGCCCAAGCTAGAGGTACGACGCCGACTGTCCAAGCGAATTTCACTCAATTTCTATATTTTAGATAATGTGGCGGCTAATGCATAGCCGGTTTTAATAAATATCTATGGTTGCATGATCTTCTATATTGTTTTTATACTGCCTTTTTCAACAAAGATTAGTTAAAATCCATTTTTTGTGGTAGCTGGGATTTCGAGGCGCCTCTGTATGTACACAGTTTACATGCATCTGTCAATCTATAAACATTAAATCGACTAGGTTGTACACATTTGCAAGTAGCATTATTTGTTCTTACCCTTGTATTTCTCAAATATTAACCCTTTGGCACAGATAGAGATGTGATTCAAAAATATCATATTGCGGTTTCCAACATAGTGTATTCAACGCGTCACGGCTTAAATTAAAATTACATCATCCCAATGATCATAAATGGAGCACACATTACTTAAAACCGCAATGATTAACTCAACAAAAAAGCAAGCAATCGGTTCCATATTTGTTCCAAGCTCTTGCAATAGGGAGAAGAGGTGAATAAGACGTCACTGATCAAGTTCCGATCCCAACGTTTTTTCTGTAGAAAGTATAGAAAGTATATAAAAATTTATTGTCAACAACAAAACAAACAACTATTATGCAGTGTTGTGAGGCAGCGACTTTTTATAATTTGATTTTAAGCCGTGTTCACCATTGCCATTTTTTATAAACCAACTTCTTCAAACGATTGAAACAGGAGTTTATGTTACTAAGCACTAGGGAACGTAATGAAACTTCAAACTTCAAGTAAGTGAATTCACAAAAGCAAATTAGAGCGATAACGCTAACACGGCCATAATCAGTTTTATTTTTTCAAGTAATCTGGACGATTTATTGGGTGGACTATAGAATTTCTCTATTGACTAAATCTGCAAATATAATCTGAAAATTCTGTCGTCGGTATTTGCAGCAACTATAAAACAAAGGCATGGTCAAAAGGTACCAGATAATTAAAATGAACTAAATTTTTTCAAGAATCACAAGAAAGTATCGCCTCAAGTCATAACGCCAAAGGCTATCGGATTAGGGGAGGTCCGAGGGGCGGGCTTAAATTATTTGACACTAATAAATTTCCACAATTTTAGCCAATCTTGACAGTTTTCCTTCCTTGGTTATTAAAATTTTCTCCATCTGTGGCCTATTTGTGTCCACATCTCTAAATTCGCGTGGGGAAGTGCTAAATCTTTAAGGGGTGAAGGGTAAACATGGCTTGATAGGTAAGATGGTCCGACTCCACGAACGAGTGTAGTCATCGTAATCGACACCTATGCCTCAAATGAAGTTATGATCAGTCAACAAAGTCGTTAGGTTTTCGATTTAATATCGACTTAGTAGTTTTGAAACAATTTAGTAGATTTTTGTTGCATAGTTGTAAAATGATACCATCAAAACAAAATGACCCACTTGTATCGCTCAGATTTCTCCTGGATCCAAGTCCGAAGATTGTTTTGATAAATACGATTCATATTGATGAATGTTTGGTTGCTCTCTCGCAGTGGAATCCTAAAAAAATGCACACTATTATTTTACAAATGAAACAAGATATTTCATTTCATGTCATAAACACAAGTACAACACCCTCAAAAATAGTTTTTCGAAATGTTTGCTGCTTTATAAAATTCAAGGTACTTGATAACATGAAATCAACAAATACATTTTAATACAAAATCTTTCTTATAGATATGACTACCATTAAACACTACTCACAAACATAGGTGTTACTCACTGGCTGCGCGAAACTTGTTATACAATTTAGAATCAGAATTAATTACTAAAAATCGAGCGAAGTTTTGTTCTATTTGAATCGTTTTCGGTTCAACCAAAATCGAGCGGTTATGATTGATATAAAGACTTATGATGAGTTAAAATAGAAAAAAATAATTTCGTAAAAAAACTATGTTTGCATTCAATTTAACGATTTTGTATTCGTGTTACAATAAAAATAACATAAAAATTAATTTGGCAGACTTAGTTTAAACGAAGATTATTCGATCGTGATATGGTTCAAAATTCTTCTGAGCTCGATTTCAAGCGTTCTTAATAATTATGATTATAAATGTTGCAATGCGTGCTCCGATGTTCGCTAGCTGCTCGCTCGCCTGCAAAGTGACAAAAATATTTTCCGACGCGTACACTTGTTCTGCGAATGCAGTTTATAATGACTTCCTATAAATATTATTAATACGCTTGTACGACAGAATTCACTAGGATAATGAAAAATTGTTCGCTGTAGTGCAAAATAACTTTGTAGCTAATTTTGGTCAAAATTAATGAGAATGAGGGGACTGGCGATGGCACGGTGTATAAAAGACACAAAACGCCAAGATCCAAATCAGCACAGTTATGTTCTACAGTCCCATTGGAAATCCTAAAACGCCGTCGACCCTAAATCCATCGAAAACAAATATTTGTGCTAGTGTCTACATAACCAAGCCATTGTATTTAGCCTACCGGAGAACTTATATAGATAATGCTTGATGACCTGTATGCAATAAGTAACAAAACGTGAAGACAGGATATATTCTGGAAATCGGGTTCGTTGACCTTAACACACATTAGAACACCATGAAAAAGGCATGAAATATTAACATTGGCCACTGGATAGCAAATAATTATATGCAGTATACCGAAAAACCTCTATATAAACTATTTTTGATGCAATGTACCACAATACTGAAGACCGACCATATGCTGGAAATCGGGTTCATTGACTTTAAATCCAATGAAAACGTCTGAAGAGCTATAATAAGATACTCGTGCTGAACTCTAGATAACCAAGCCATCATATTCAGCCTACCGGAAAACCTATATAGACAATTCTTGACGACATGTACACAATACATAATCAGACAAATCAAAACGGCCTACATTTTGGAAATCCGGTTCATCGACCGTAAAACATTTGAAACCCCATGAAAAGGTATAAATAGTAAAGTTAGACTCTAGATAGCAAATCCTTCGTATCCAGCACGCTTGATAACATTCACTGTTATGTATAAATACGTAATCGCATGCCGAAAAATGAAAAATCACTATCTCTGGCAAAGGGTTGATGAACCGTATTCGTCCATGAATAATTCCTCAAAAAAAATTGTAATCTCGATGAGTTGATTCTGAATGATGGTTTTCATTTTCGGTGTTGAGCCTGTGTCGCGAGATGTATACTGCGAAACACTGGTACCCGTGTGGCTAGATTTGGCAAAGAACATTTAAAACTTGTTTTCAACATTTTGACCCTGAAGATGGAGGCGGAGCCGTTCGCTTTCAACTAAAGGGCACACCCTCGCCACTTTTACTATCGAATAAAAAATTACCGAAATCCACCCAACCCAAGATGAGTTAAAAATGACAGATACAGACAAAAATATAAATTTTCACGATTTTTCAGTGGAAAATCCGTTCGCTTCGTTTCAAATATCGCCGATGTAAAAGTAAAACCATTGCGCTTGTGTTGCAATATTATTTTTTTAGAAGTTTCGATTCTCACTTTTTAGATTTAATATTTCTGCCATATTTCGATATTACATTACATAGTAATATTTGTGGACGCTTCTCACATTATTTTCAACCAACAGGCCATGGAATATTTTGCCAATAGTTCTTTACGATTCATAAAGGCATCACCGCGTTTGCATCCTAACCGCGTCATTAATGCAAGAGTAAACTTAAGATGCTCCCCCGACCATCCTCTTTTGACACCATATACAAAACGTTGTTAGCGAACAAAACTCGGATTTCAATAGCCGTTCTCAATTTCGACATTTTTCTCTTCCATAACGCTATTAGCGAATACAATTCGGCCTCTGTACTTTAACGCGAATGTGTTCGCGAACGTTTTCAAATTATAATGTATGGAATATGAAATGGACTAATTTCTGTTCTTTAACGCAAAAATGAAATTTGTGTTTAGTGAACAACTGAATGGCAATCGCTTTTGTCAAAAGAGGATGGTAACGGGCGCAGCTTAAGTTTACTCATGCATAACAAGCTTGCAAGTTTGCGACGCCCATACATTGAACAAAAGAAGCCTCTTACCCTAGATCAACTAGGAACGCTTTGATACGGTTGAAAGCATGGTTCCATACTTGGAATCGACACGCACATATCATACTGTGTTCCAGACTCGCGTAAACTGTCCATTTTCGGTAGACCGGCAAAAGAATCCTAAACATGCTAAAATTTAAGTATGCTTTATGATTATTCCAAGTGCGCGTTCGAGACCAAATTGTATGGAAAACGATAATTATGTGGACTTGGATCTAAAGCCAAGGCTAGAACCCAAGAAAGGCAAAGTTCATTAAGTGTAAAGAATTAGACCTGACTTTCCCACGGAGAGGGAGGGGTCCTGCTAGGTATTTCGACCTTTCCCCAGATGTCCCCAAAGTGTTCTTGACTTTCCCTAGTACAATATCATCTTCTTTTCTGCCCGACTTAAAATAGCCTAATTTTTCTATGCGTGTTAAAAACTATGCCAGTTTTTCCTTACGCAACTCAAAATCCATAAATTTCTGCCCTGGGGCACTAAAACACTAAAATTTTCGTCAGCCGATAAAAGTTCATTATAAATTTATTCTGCGAATCATTTACTAATAGCATTTCCACATTTTCAGTGACCAAGCTCAGCCAGGGGTCCCCCAGATTGACTTGAATTGAAACCGAATTTCTCGCCCTCGGGTGTCCCAATTTGATCTGGAGATCATAGTTCCGCTTCTCCAATTTCTTTAGAGACAGTTTGTGAGAGCTAGTAAACGAGATATAACCATGAAATGAATTAAAAGAATATTGATGTACCTTGGCGTCATGATCCGACAAAATCGCTGCACCAAAACTGTTTTTAAGATATGTCAGATAATCAGTGATCAATTCGAAACCTTTGGTCAGTCCACACATCATTTTAGGTGGTCATGGTTTTTTACGTGGCGAAAGCCCATGTTTCGTTAAAAACCCCAAAATTTTTTGAAGAACACACGGAAAAACCTATATGTGGCTAAAATTAAACGTTAAGAATATCAACTCTGGTGTTTGTTAGGCCCTGTTCACCATGCATCCGATCCGATACGAATTGTGTGCACATTACATCGGAACCGAACTGATCCAATTAAACAATATACCTACCGTATATGTGTATATGTATGTACTACTTAATCTTACTCGGATTCGAAAACAACATTGTGATTGCTATTTCAGACCGGATCGAAAGCAATGTGAACACGACCATATTTTAAGGCGCTTGTTGTACTTACTCGTTGTCGACGAGCGTAATTTTCATTCGATCGATGGTTTCCTCGTTTTCTTCAACACAGATCCTGAAATAAAAATGCCGAAAATTTAACAACAATTTACCAGAAACATATTTATTAGAAAGAGTACTTACCGTCAAATCGTAAAAGTACAATTATTTAAAACTTAAAGTACCATGCTTAGGATTTTGGTTTAATTTAAAACAATAGCTGAGATTTCTATTAGTTCCATTGATTTTCAAAAACCTAGCACACTGTGACTAAAAATGACAGACCAAAAATTAGTTTTACACTTAGTCGAACTGAACTAGGCTACCCAGATTAAATTGTCAGGGACTTGCATTTCGGCCCCACCTGGCTCAGCACGAACGCATTTTGTAAAAAAATTAGGGGCGCTGCTGTTTTTGCTTCCACTGAATAAAAACACATACTGTTAGCAAATGATAATATTTTCCATAATAACATTCTGCGCCAAAAAGTTTCATAAACCTCATAAAATATAATACTGCTTTAGCCAGACGTCTTAGCAAAGGTTATGAGCTATTTTAGCTGTCGGAATTAAATAAACACTAAATTGTGATAAGCTATAGATTAAGAAGCATCAAATCGAACCGGAACGCCTGCTCATTGGATGCCTAATAATCTCGATCCAGGCGCCCCGAATTCATACCACCTGCCAAAATTTTTAACGAATAAAGTAGTGTTGTACCGGGGCTAGCCGAAAAGTACTATATGTTCGATTTTCCAGCGCATATAGAGCACAAATGCCACATATATACATGCCGACAAGGGCGCGGGAAGGAGCAAAATTCCCCCTGGGAATCCGGACCCCTCTCCCCGTGGAGTGAGGTGAACCCATACGGGAAAATTTGACGCCGGCGACCAAAAAAATGTCCTCACTACCGTACCGACTGGGGGTAGACGAATTTCAGTGCCACAACTACGTATTATAGTTCAAGTTCAAATCATATGACGCGGAATAAACATCCGTGATCAAAAATATTTTTGCCAAAAGTGAAACCATGTCCAAATTTTGTCCGTATACCTACGTAATAATCTTGTTGAAATATCAAAAACTCAACACAGGTCGTTTTAACATTTTATTTTATTAGTTTTAAACTGTACATTGTGAGCTAAAGTTCACAGCTTCAGAAAGGTGATGTAGAATTTGCACTGTCCTAGTCAGTAGCAAGCATTATACCTTCAGCTAAAGCCCCAGATTGTTTATCTGTTCCACTATTTTGGTACCATATTTTTCTGAAACTGTAGCGCCGGCCCCAGTACCTAAATTTTACCTTTACCGGGGCTTCGGCTGTCCCCCGCCCGGGGCTAAATTTGTTGCCCTGGCCCGGGGCCGGAGGTAAGCCCCGGTACATCCCTAGAATAAAGAGGCCAGTAAAATTATTCAACAGCTACCTACTACAGTTAAACTTCGTTTTCATGTACAGGTTAATGTACTGTGTTATACAAAGTTCGTGCCAAGTTTTCCTACTACACCAGTAGCATGAGTTGATGAAGTAGATGTTACATACATGG
>JASANE010009478.1:0-20028 GCA_030248225.1 Trileptium ribeirensis | reverse complement strand
TATGTATTTTGTAACGTACTTCGTTCAGTTACGTATGCTGCCAAACATGGTTGATTACACAATTGGACTCAGAGATAAAAGACAACCATCGCGCCTGTTGTGGGGTGGGATTTTTCATGTCTAATGCATGAAGAAGTGGCTTGTGGTCAGTGATTATACGTAGTTGGACGCCGAGCAACCAATTGAAATGTTTCAAGCTTGCAAAAATACCCAAGAGTTCGCAGTCAAAAGTAGACTTACGCGTTTCTTGTTCAGTTAACTTCCTTGAAAAAAGCAGGGGGTTGCTTGCAACCATGAGATATTTGATGCAAAACAGCTCCTATTGCTGTCGATGAAGCGTCAGTTGTTAGTTCGATTTGCGCATTGCGATCTGGAAATGCTAATGCGACAGATTTCTGAAAGGAATCTTTTAAGGCAACAAATGCATGTTCATCTTCATCGTTCGATTTTATTTTCGCCACGCTCTTCCCTTTTAAGCCTTTTGTAAGAGAAGATAGTGGTGCAGAAATTTGTGAAAAATTCTTCACGAATCTGTGGTAAAAACTAGCAGCGCCAAGAAAACTTTTCAGCAGGCCTACATTTTCAGGTCGTGCAATTTTATTTATTACATCAACCTTTCAGGTATAGGCTTAATGTCGTTTCTAGAGATTTCCACTCCAACAAAATTAACTTTTTCACAGAAATATTGACATTTTTTTTGGTTTCACCCTAAGGTTAAAATTGCTAAAGCGTTCAAAAATAAGCTTAAGATGGTGTAAATGTTCATCATTATTCTTGCTCGCAACAAGAATATCATCCATGTATGCCTTTGTAAATAGCATGTCATGCAATCTCTGAGCAGCATTACGCAGTCCAAACGGCATACGTGCATATAAAAAATAAACCAAACGGTGTGGTAATTGCCTTTTTTGTTTGGTCTTCTTTCGATACTGGGATTTGATGGAAAGCATTTACCAAATCAAGCTTTGGAAAAATTGTACAACCGTATAATTCATTGGTAATGTCGGCTATATTGGGCATTGGATACCTATCTGGTATAGTTTGCTTATTTAACTGGCGATAGTCACCACATGGACGCCAAGGATCAGCCGGATCTAGCTTTGCTACCATGTGGAGAGGAGTTGCTCATGCAGATTCGCCACGATAAACAATGCCTTGATCTAACTTTGCAAAATACTCCTTTGCAATCTGTAGTTTTTCAGCAAACAATCTCCTTTGTTTGGAAAATGTTGGAGGACCTGTCGTAGTAATGAGATCTTTGACAGGGTGGGTTATTTTGTCTGTGAGACCAATTGGTTGAAAGATATGTGAATAATGACTTAATAATGAATTAATATTATTGCAGGTGTCAGAAAGAGTAACAGTGTTTACATGAGCATTAATTAATTGTGAGTCGACTAAAGTGTTATTTTTGCAATCGACAAGTTATGCGAAGTTAAAAAATCTCGGCCAATTATTGGCTGTACTACATCAGCAACAATAAAATTCCACTCGAAAGTACCATTTAGACATTTCAATTTTGAATGTCAATCTTCTGGTGCCGAATGTTTGTATTTGAGAATTATTTGCAGCTGAATGTTTAACGATAACATTGTTTGGAACACTTGTTCCAAGATTGCAAAATTGCTTCGGCAAGAGGCTACAGTCGATGCCTGTGTCAGCTATGAAGTGGCCAACATTGCTGGCAGCAATGAGCACTGTGTTAACTCCAATGTGTGCCGAGCCCACATCGGAGATCACTCGTTTTCCGGCTTTGGCTGCCAGGAACACGGGTGAACACATTTAAATGCACGACTACCAAAACGGTTGTGATACCAACAGTATGATGGATCACCTTGGTCATTTGGATTACTATTGTTGCTGGTGTTTTGAAAATTATTATTTTGGTTGCTGTGGTAGTTATTATTATACTTATTATTATTATTATTTTTATTATTATTAGTATTATTGTTATTGTTGTCTCTGTTGTTGTTGTTGTTGTATCGGTTGTTTCTTGATGCGCTACGGTGTCGAAACTTGTTAAATTTAGCTCAAATAGCTTGAACTCGTTTGGTCAATTCTAGTACCTGCGTGCGTAGTTCATCAACATTATGCGTTGGGGTTTGGAGAATAGAGTTATTTTGAGTAAATGCGGAAGTTCGGCTTGTCTGAGGGATTTGGTGTAGCATTTTATGCGCTGCTTCAGCAAGGCGGTCAAGCGGCGTATCATCTGTTAGCGTGGTTAAAACAACTCTAACTTCGGTTGGTAAAATTTCAAAAAAAGTAGTTTGACAAGATTTTCATTGTCAGGGGCTAGCTTTTTTAAATTGTGTAAAGCGGAAGAAGGTTTTTGATCTCCAAAGCTTTGTTCACTGAGGAGTATACGCAACTTATGTTCTGCCGTATCGTCAAAATGTTATTTGGTCACGAATTTGTTCAAAACGAAGGCTGACGTCCGCGCCGCATTGGCGGAGTGCAGAAACGGGAACAGCATGCAGTAAACTGTTTTTACGGACAGCTTCAGTAGTACCTGCAAGCATTTGTTACACGGTTTCAAACCAATGTTTTGTGTCGGCTTCAAGAAAATACGGCAGTTTTATAGTTTTGCCGACGTCATCAATAATTGCCCTTTGGCGCGCTTTTTGTGGATTTGGTCTTA
The DNA here is from genome assembly GCA_030248225.1 of Trileptium ribeirensis. Taxonomy (NCBI): domain Eukaryota; kingdom Metazoa; phylum Nematoda; class Enoplea; order Enoplida; family Thoracostomopsidae; genus Trileptium; species Trileptium ribeirensis. The sequence continues at coordinate 17,390 of JASANE010009478.1, read as the reverse complement.
TAGTTTGGAATAGCGCTCGAAGTAAATTTTCGCCATAATCCGCTAACTGGGCAATTAGCTCATCTTTACGCTCTGCCGCAGGAATGTTGAAATCATCCTGATGTTCATGGAGCAATCGAAGCACTGACTCAATGTCATTTTTAGTATATTGAGTGTAATCAATTGGCCCAGGATTGAGCTCAACATCGACTGCGAGTATTAATAGCTATTGTAATTGTGCAGTATGTCTTGCCGTTAGAAGCAGACTTACACCGAAACATTCACAACATACATTTTTCCTGTAAAATTGTGATTTTGTTAAAAGTGTGTATGCATATGGTCGACTTAAGTTGAAAGAAGCTTGATAGTTACATGCAGCAAACCAGGGTGGACAAGGTAGTGAGACTGTTTTTGTATCTCGTTAAGTTCAGAAAACAATATACTGCGGTTTATGAAGAAGCAACAACTGAACAGAAAGAGAAACATTGTGAATTTGTTGCAAGAAACTAAAAATGCACCAATGCGATTAACGAATAATGGGGTAACGGTTTGCAAGTTATCACACGTCTGCTTACTTACTTTTGCTTAAGTATTAATGAGTTTTACATTAGGTGCTTTAGTGAATTACTGCAGCAAATACTGTTGCTTCATAGATTTGATCTTTCTAGTACAAATTATTTGAAATAACATTACATGTTTTTATAAAACCTGCAACATTATAATGTTTTCACGAACTCTTCGATGATTGTCGCCACTAAGTTCTTCCGAGAGTTCTTGGGTTATAGTGCTTTGTAGTGCTTTTCCAAGTGCGAAATAAACGAATCACTAAAAATCCATGCGGAAAAATCCGACCATGAAAATTCCAATCGCGAAATATCCTTCCAATAACGAAATGTCCAATTGGGAAATATTTCACCAGTTTTGAGATCACGTCGGGTTCACCAATTATGTTGTAAAATATTATTTGTATTCAACATACAACTTGAACAATAATTTTATTTAAACAATATAATATTAACCTAAGTGCCTGCTGTAGAAACATGAAAAAGGACAATCAGCATCGAAATAAACACAATAATTAAGGTAGTATGCTTCATTCATTTTCGGTTGCTATATTTTTAAACTTGAACGCAGAAGCCAAGAACAAATCGCTTAAAAAATTATTACGTTCGGTCTCAGAATGTAATCAGAAATCTTGTTCGCAGCGGCAACTGTGTCATAAATATCTGATATAAGTTTTGAATTCCAACATTCGAATGAAAATTTAACGCCGAATGATCAGCGATATACTCAACAGGTACAAGAATTACATGGGTAATGTGTTTGTGTATGATGGCCTTGAAATTGTCAATATAAGCACGTGCATTGAATAGTAAACCGATTCCTGAATTTACTACGCACCGACCACCAATGAAATTACTCGGTTACCCAGATACCAGACGCTAAATTTTGTAGAATGGTCGAATGAATTTGTTTATCATACAATTCTTGACAACCTCAAAGCGGCAGCTGGGATGGAACTCGGGTTGCGTTAGAGAAAGTGGCTTACGCAAACGACTAATTTGTTGCACACTGACTTAAGAATTTCGCAAAACCAACTAATAACAACGCTCGTTTAAACAAATATTAAACAGGGAACTGGTTTAATACAACAGATCACAGCGTCATCTGCCTACTCCCTGGCGCTCTACATGCCCCCCTCACCACCGTGACAAAGGCGGGCGATGTAGCAGAATTTGGTACAAATAGGGTGGAAATTTGGGAAAATGAAAGTGATATCAGCATAAATGGGTCGCCGACGTGGCAGATCGTCATCATTTTCAGCACTCTCCCACCCGAGGACCGCCCCTACGGGCCCTACTACCCCTCCAAGACGACTATCTTCCCCATCCCACATATCCCGGCTATCCCCTGAGAACTAGAAGTGTCAGCATGCAGGTATTAATATACTTCATTTACGACAAACATTTTACACAAAGAAGAGCGAGCTCCTAGTTCCAGTGGTATAGCGTTTACATGGGAGAGGGAGGTACTCCTCAAGGGGGGAGATAATCCGCCGGTTATCAGCCAAGTAAATTTGTAATATGTTTTCGGACCCTAACGTTGGTAAAAAATTTTCCATCCATATTTGCTATTTCTCCCTATTTTTTTGGAAAATTTTCCGCCCGTGTTCGGTGCCCTAGACGGAAAGAGGTGCTGAGGTGTGTCATGGGGTGGAAACTTTAGGGGTGCGCGGAGTCTCATGTGGATCCGGAGCATCAAGGGCATCCGGCTTTCTCCCAGGGAAGGTCTTCGACAAAACCGAGTGGGGGTTCGAGCCCCAGCTTGGGATAATCTCTCTTCTCCGCCGCTATGAGCATGTATGATTTTAGGTCCTTAATATTTATCATAATTATATCCTAAGAGTTAACGCATTTGCACTAAAATAAGTAACATAAATTCCTACTAAATATTTACCAAAGGTTTAGAACCGCAAGGTATTTTTAGTATACTTATGATTAAAAATTAGCTTAAATTATTGTTAAATATTCCGCATAAGCATTTTGGGTGCAGTTAGAAACGTTGACGGACCAATTTTAAGTATAAAAAACTTGGAAATAACTACAAATACTAAAAACAGAATTTGTGTATTTAGCAGATTTGAGGATTTCAACACTTGTAATTGTGGATATGTAGAGCCGAATTCCATTTATAATTTTTTTTGTGAAAACACGGTTTTGCATCGGTGTCTATTACATGGTATCACCAGAATTTTGTGTCAACAGCAAAACTATCCAGTTTTTAATATCGAACATTTTTGGATGTGAACATTGACATGAATAAATGCTATTTATAAATAATCAATTAGTTATATTTCTTGAAACACGGACGAAGAATACGAATGTACTCGGCGTATGAGGTATCATATATTCTAATTTGGGGGAAATTGGTAAGGCCGAGCGTAAAGTGCATTATATAGTTATATATTATATTTTTTGTAAATATATGGTGTTGTCCCTTTACTGCCGGTCGTATGGTTATAGTTTAAAATTCTTGTAGATTGAACTAGGAGTAGCTCTAGGCCTGAGGGTTACCCAGGTACGCCATTTCAATCCTTTGATGCTGCGATTCTCTGACGACTCTCATATTGCTGATTCACAGAATAATGCGCCCATCTAGTCGAAAATTTTTTTACATACGACATGTCGCATGTAAACCAGTGTTACATACGACATGTTGTATGTTACCAGTGTTACATACGTCATGTCGTATGTAACCAGTGTTACATACGACATGTTGTATGTAACCAGTGTTAGATACGACATGTTGTATGTAACCACTGTTACATACGACATATTGTATGTAACCAGTGTTACATACGACATGTTGTGTGTAACCAGTGTTACATACGACATGTCGTAAATAACCAATGTTACATACGACATGTTGTACGTAACCAGTGTTACATACGACATGTCGTATGTAACCAGTGTTACATACGACATGTTGGATGTTACCAGTGTTACATACGACATGTCGTATGTAACCAGTGTTACATACATGTTGTATGTAACCAGTGTTACATGCGAAATGTCGTACGCAACGAACCCTACGAAACTCTAGGTGCCTCCTCCAGCTCGATAGTGGTGCCCCCTCTAGTTTGATAGTGGTGCCCCCTTTAGTTTGATAGTGCTGCCCCCTCTATCATGTTGGTGCCCCCTCCAGTTTAACATTGGTACCCCCTCCAGTTTGATATTGGTGCCCCACAGTTTGATACCGGTGCCCGCCTCCAATTTCACATTTGGTGCCCCCGCCAGTTTGATATTGGTGCCCCCTCTAGTTTGATATTGGTGCCTCTCCAGTTTCGTATTGGTGTCCCCAACCAGTTTGATATTGGTTCCCCCTCTAGTTTGAAATTGATATGTCCCTTTAGTTTGATATTGGTGTCCCCTCTAGTTTGATATTGGTGCCTCTCCAGTTTTGTATTGGTGTCCCCATCCAGTTTGATATTGGCGCCCCTCTAGTTTGAAGTTGATACGCCCCTTTAGTTTGATATTCGTGCCCCCTCTAGTTTGATATTGGTGCCTCTCCAGTTTCGTATTGGTGTCCCCATCCAGTTTGATATTGGTGCCCCCTCTAGTTTGATATTGGTATGCCCCTTTAGTTTGATATTGGTGTTCCCTTCAGCTTGATACTCGCCCTCTCCAGTTTAATATTGGTGCAACTCCAGTTTGATATTGGTGCCTCTTTCTCCTCCAGCAAATTTCAATTTTTTTTTGATTTGGCCGTTTTGTGGCTATTCTACATTCTGTATAATGCCAAGTGTATCGCATCAAAACATGTCGGCCACCACGCGAATGGAATCGAACCATGCAGCATTCTCTTATCTAAAGCTGTGAGTTTTCAGTTTTATGCAATTTTTGTTAGGGCAGCCGTTTTTGAAATACCTGCAAAAATTTAATTTCAAAAAAATTGACTAAGCTAGTTTTTTGGTAAGAGAAACGATGGGCTTATAGGGCCATCTCTATCAGGTTGTTTCGCGCGTATATTGGGTATTTTGTTAGCATGCAGGCTCATAGGAAAGAGGGGTTATACCTCCTTGAGGCTCGGACCCCCTCTCCCATCGGGCCGAGCGCCGATCCTTCTAGCAGGTCACCCGATTCCCCTTCCCAGGCTTAGTTCATCGAAACACTTTTAGCTATATCTCTTATTGCTCTCTGCTGTCGGCTGAACCATACTTATTTAAATAAATGTATATGCTATGGGTATCGTAAATCTTGGTAACAAACATAATTCAGAAACACATGGACAGTTTTACGAGATTTCAACGTATAGATTTCGGCGCTCCCATGTGCTTTTTCTGCTTATTTTATATCATATATAATATACAGATTTTAAACAAATAGCGACAACATATTTAGATTTACAACTGCTTGATGAATTTTGGAAAGTTAGCCGATTTCAGATTTGGTTACGAAACAAGGGTGCAAATATTTCCCAAGTCAGAATGGGACTAAACGTTGCAGTATCTTTACAATTAACGGATTTGTTTTAGGTGAAACTATGGATGCTTTAAATGAGTATATCAGTATCCGCTGCGATGTATCATTGCATTACTTATGCCTTCTACTGGATAGCCTGTAAACCCAACGGTCCGAGAGAAGAATCTAGTAACCCAACGGTCTAAACGCAGTATCCAGTTTTATATGAAATATGTTGCAAATTTTTGTAGATCGACTGTTTCGCTTAAACTATCAGATTCCAAAATCGGCTTCCCATCTATAATTATCTTAATAATAATCGTATGTTATATATGTATGTATATAACAGATATTGTTATTGTAAGAATGTATATAAAGCCGTATTTCTACTTTATCAAGAATGTATGGTTGAGATGTGATGGAGTGCAATCAGCGAATGGATTGTTGTTAACTCAACAGTTATATTATATTTATTATATTAGTTATATTATGTTATCAACAGTTATATGTATATTGGTTTATATTTAGAATAACGGAAGAAATGTAAAACTAAATTTCCGCCAGCTGACTATTTTGAATAGATTTAGTACAGCTGTATGAAACGACAACAATTAGAATGAAACAATAACTGTTTTAAATTGCACAAATTTTAATTATATTGAATTTACAAAACATCAAATATAATGAATGAGTCTAATCTACAGTTTGTGATGTTTCACATTTTATGGCTGTGCCCACCACCACCACCCTCCGTAATACCTTATAAAGAGCACTGCGGCACGACGAACAATTCAAACGCGTGCTTAAGGAGTTTTATGCTATTTTAAATTTCAAATTAATGAGTTCAAAATTACTGTTTCAATTTTAATGCAGACTAGCTGAACACGTTTATTTTGCGTAGATATAGACGTAAAAATTACCGCTAATACTGTTAGCCCCTTATTTCCTCTAGCAAAAGAGAATTGCACAAGTCACAACATCCTGGACAATATTTTAATTTAAAACATTGTTCTTTGTGATAGTAACCGCCTGTTGTTTACTGTATGACATACATACCATGCAAGTACAGTTGGTTTTATCGCAAGTATAACAACATATATAAAATTCTGAAAATTTCACTTTTTAAAGTTTATTATTTTGACACCTTCCCAATAAACGGCTTGACATTTAAGGTGTAATGGAAAACTTGTAGATTTTGACGCACGATTGTGCCTATATATTTAATCTAATGCCTCTGGAAAGAGTTATAACCTAAAGCATACATGGACCAAGGTCAGAAGTCCAACGGGGGTAGCCTTGTCTTCGACGGAGTTAGCAGGGGTGGGAATCGTCGGAGGCAGGATATGACGAACCTTAGGCACTGCCTGTTTATTATGAGCTTGCGGCACCGTCAGGGGTAGATCACCTCTCCAGACGGGGGGGGGGGGTTGCCGAGTTCTCGGAAAGGGGCGGGGGTGTGAGTCTGAGTGGGGCAACCCTACTATGGGCATGTGTGACCTGATATTTCGGGGGAAACCAAACTGAACGTAGATCAAGAATTTTTAACTTCTTGTAATAGCTGTATAAATCTACGTAGGATATCATTGGAACATATAAATGAACACACAGCAATGTACACAACAGATTCTGTTACGCCGTAATAAAAACAAGAAAATTCATTAACCCAGCGATTTCGATGAATGAGTAACGGCCGACAGCAAAACTAATTTTTACACATATCAGCTGTGTGAAGAACTCTACTCACTATGCTCCCTCGGCTTCAAATAATACTAAATTTTATTAAATATCGCTAATTTTTACTAAAATCTTTAAGTGGTGCTGTATAAAAAATCACAAAAAATATGTAGATGTGTCTTTCATGTCAACACGACGGAAAGATGTAAAGGTTATATATGCTGGTTGTTCTAGTATATAATACTAGTAGCCGAATCGAAGAAAGTGTAGCGATGCGTCGCGCAGTGATTATTCCTGGGATCTATTCCTCATTCCTTTTAAAAATACAGCAAGCCAATAATACGTTAAGTAAAACGTTACTGTCATTTCTAACTTCATACTGAAACGATAGGAATCTTTAGTTCGTACTACATTGAACAAAACGTATGTCGATTTTGAAGTATATAAATCAAAACTTCAAGAAAACTTATTCAGGTCTAATATTTTCAGGTTATATTCAGGATCACTTGCCGTGTTGGATACATGACACGCAAACACATGAGCCTTAATCGAATTCAGCCATTAGCCTTCAGAAATTCATCAATAACTTATATACAAGCATTGTAAACATATATCACCAAGCTGTGAAATTGCAAATGGCTGGTTTACAGGTGGTATATAGATTGCAATATTTAAAAAAAGATACTTGAAGTGATGAGCTTTAGAATCTACTGAAAAATCAACATGTATATAAACAGTACTTGTGTCGCCAGAAAGAAACTCGATTGTTAATAGAAAGCAAGAATAGGGGTAAACAGGTAAGGGACCAAAAACTGGCTCCAGATAAGTTCGTCTTGTGCCGAACGATACTATACATAGGGTATCTCGTATTATGTTTCATGATATAAAGTTAATGCATATGATGTTTTATGGATTTCAGTGATTACTTATGATGGGTTTCAGTTTTCAAAGCGTTTCGTCGATTCACATTTTTACGAAAACTGGAGGGGCACACCAATATCAAACTAGTGGACGCCAATGCCAAACTAGAGGGGGAATCAATACTAAACTGGAGGGGGTCACCAATATCACACTGGAGTGGGGCACCAATAACAAATCGGATTATACAGCGACATTTTTAAGTGGCTAGAATTCTGTCAAGTGGAACTATTAAGCAGACGTATCTAGATTTAGCAGAAGCACTATTTCTAGATCCAATGCCTTGACAAGCTTCATAGCCAAAATATTGGCAGCATGTTATGTCCAGTGATATTTCATTTTTGTTTATTTATATAATTATTTGTATTGCGCTAATAATTATACAATAAACAATAATAAAAGAAAATTTATGTTATTCCTTGATAATCAATAAGGTGCCATATGATGCCTGCTGCCGGCCGACAAGCCGGTAAAACGGCTGGCCGGCAAAAGTGCCTGCTAGAAAAGCAAAAATTTCTGCCAGTTTGGGCCAACTTTGGGCACGCCCTGTGCCTTACACATAAGTCCAAGATGCGCCCCCAGAGTTTAAAGAATCGTTTAGTCATAGGAAAGGCACCATGAGACAGCGTTGGAACCGGGTCACCGGGTCACCGGGTCATTCGGGTCACATTTTTCGACCGGGTCACCGGGTCACCGGGTCACACCCTTGCCCGGATGACCCGGTTATCTTTTACATTAGAGGCACCTTCTGCAATTAGTTTCAAGCAATTACAAACACAAACACATGGTTTCGCCTGAAAAGAAAATTTACAAACAATGCAAAAAAATTTATTCACTTTTGTAAACCACACGAGCACGTGACAGGTGACACTATTTAAGGGACATAGTCACTGGAACATGACTTGTATACAAGTGCATATACTTTACCAAGGCCGGCCAGTGCAAGAGGTAACTGTGTAGCTACTAACGTTCCATTGATATGGGTAGGATCTAACGATTCACCAAATCTCGGCTCACTCAATTGCGAATTTGCTGAGATTACTACGAAGCCACGTAGCAGCAGAGTTGAATTAATATGTCTGCAATTACCTTGGGTAGAAACCCAACGGTTGTAAATTTCTTTTGTGAATACATTTGTAAAGTGCTTTACTTTTGTAATGTTGTTCTTATTACAGCAAGATTTATGATTTAGAGTGTATAATGGAAACAGATATAACGAAAAAATAAAAGAAGGAATTTATACATTAAAGGAGTCAACAACAAAGCGTAGTGATGTTTGGAAACTGTTTAGAGCGGTTTACGACGAAAATGGCGCTGCAGTATTCGGAGTTGCGTGCTGCTCTAAATGTTTCGTGTGTATTATATACAAGAAGAAGGACGGCGTCGTTATACACGACTATGGTACAAAAAATTTGATTGGTCACTGCAAAAATTGTCCAGGAGCACATACAGTGGGTTTTCAACAGAGCATTCATGCGCATTTTGTGAAGTCAGTATCATCGCTACGCCAAACAATGGTCGACAAAATTAAAGATGCCGAGGTTCGATTTGTCAGCGGAACGTTTTCACCATTTCGCGTCGTAGATAGCGAGCACTTTGCAGCTCTTGCTGATGTTTTATGGATGTTGGTGCTAAGTTCGGTAAAATTCCTGTCAAAAATGTCGTAGTTGGTCGGAAAACGAAAATGGTACGCTTGCTAAACTACTGCAAAGATCTGAAAAAAATCCGGGTCACCGGGTCAAGGTTACAACCGGGTCACCGGGTCAAGGGTTGTGACCCGGTTCCAACGCTGTCATGAGACATTTAAATCTTTATGAGCAACCAAATTTATTAAATCGCCGTTCGGTGAAAATGGCACAAATAGCCTCCCCATCGAAAATGGCAGATGAATGCTTGTGACAGGCACACATGCGAAAGGGTTCGGACTCGCGCCCCAGTTTTCATAGCGTAGTTTTGCAAATTAACTACCACCAAAATTCTTTTGATTGTTGCATAGAGCCAGTTCCCAATTTTCCTACACTCAAAATTCGCCCCACCACAAGTTGACATCAAATTTACTAATAAATAAAATCAAATAATCATTTGCAACTCATTAGCAAATAGAACGTTCTGTGTAAAGCGCGACACCAGAGACTTCCCCGATTCCAGGAATGCAATCGATATTATCGATATTAGCATTGAGTGGAGCTGTCAGAATTGAGAGGTTCCACCAGCATAGCCTTTTCGGAATTCTGAGTTAAGTTATGTGATAGCAGTCTACTATCGCTTCAATCTAGGTGGTGCGCACATGTTAGATTGAAGCCTAACGCGCGATGGAATTGAAGTTGTCATTTAAGCATGCCTTATCAGGCTGTGAACGAATGGAACCTCGACGCTTTGGCTGTCGCGTACAACTCAAGTGACAATCATATGAAGATTCTTGTCTAGTAATTTCAAAATGGGAGTGTCCCATCCTTGACCCAAATACAGTCTGGTCGCTCCCCTATTGCAAAACTTAGGAATGAATTATCAGTGGTACACAATCTGCATGCACTAGAATTATTTCCAGTCAAGGCTAAACTAATGTTCACATATACGAAAAGAATAGGTTGCACACTTGCTGACTTCCTAGTTACAAGGATTACGGTCTGTATCGAGGAACATATGTGGTTGATACTATGTCATTGATATTGTGCAGTTCTGTTGTAATGTCTGTTAGGCATTGCATAGCCATATAAGTAACCGTATATACTATTGTGGTTTGTTTCCGTGCTTTGACCTTTGTCCTTCGTTCGAATTGATTCGCCTTTTTGGTCCCAGTAATTATGCAGCGTTTACGTTACATTTTGCCTACCATGTGAAAGATTTGTCCACGTACACCCGGCGTAACACCGTTAATGATACAGTGTACAGAACACCAACACTGTATTATAAGCAATAATATATGGACACCATCAGCATTTTAATATGGTGTCAAGGACACCGTAATCTTCTAGCTAGCGGTGATGAAAGTTGTTTGGGTAAATGCCTTATTGTTTTTCTGTTGTAATGAGTTAATACAGTGCATGCTTTTTCCATTCACATCCTAAACAAAGCTTTAAATGGCATGGTTTAGGGGATACAATAAATTAGCGTAAATCATTTGAAATTTCATTTTGCAAATTTTCCTGCCTTTTAAACAACATTTGAAACATAGGGTATCGAAGGCATCATAGGGTAATGTACACGGCGTATGCGCCGTCATTACTTGTGCTGCATAGTATATCCTTCCGACTACTATAAACTATGGTATGGTCGTGATCACACAGGGACAAATTTTCCACATGACGGGCCTTTTATAACGTAAACGCCCCCATTAGAGTGTTCGCAAACTCGTGAATAGGCTACCTCAAAGTGGAATTAGCTTTCCCATCCGCCGAATAGTGGAAACGCTGCGCGCTATGTTGAGCTAATTTCGAGGCACACCAGGTTATGTTTCTAGGCCATAGCTGAGCTAAGTTTCGGTAAAATTGGGCACTGCGGAGACGATGATTTTCTGCTACCATTTTAGTTGTGTTCATCGCAGCTCTTGAATCCCCGCTGGGCGCAGTATTAGAACGATATCCAGCCGTGTGTAACTTCGCAGATTCTATATCCTGTTGACAGTGCTTTACGTTACCGCCTACGTCTCGTCTTATTCATGCTACCAGTGTCCCCTTTGTGTTGTAAATAACTTTGAAATAAAACATCGCAAAAAATCATTGCTGCTGTTCACTTCAGCAGCGTTCTATGTTTCCAGCGCCTTGTTCGTTCGGAAGAGGCAATCTTACGGGCTACGGTCTTCGGCTGTAAGGTCCTAAACTTTATCGAGTATGTCTTATCGCCATTGTTAATACAATAGAATAACAAAGGGATTGCGAGAGGAATCCGCGAAAATCAATCAAGGTAATCGCTCATGAAACATCATATTCTAACGCCGATTAAAGTTTACTAGCCCAAATAAGCTTTTTCAAACAAGCCATCGCGGTAAATAAATTATCAATCGAACCGTGCGACGTTAAACTCTCAGGGACTGTCGGAACCATGTTGGGGCCACAATGGCTACTATTAGTTGGTAGAATTAGGATGATATCCGTTCGAGACCGAGATACAATTCACACGACGGTTACTGACACGTTTAGGTTACGATTGGCATGCGAGAAGCTCGTGCATAACTTTAGTCTCTATTAATGTTGAATCAATCAACTTCAGAGTGAAATCAGCACAGGGAATTTCGTTTACCCATTTTGACCTCTGACCGGTGTCAATGTCCACCTTCTTGAGAGATCTCAGTAATTTAACCGAATCGTAAACGCGTGCGCAACTAATCTGGCGGGGTCCGAATACACCTCGTGAAGCGCGCCTGCGACTTGCTAAGCTTTATAGCTTCCTGCGTCTGGCCGAGAAATATTTGCAGTTTTGCGAAAAACTATGGCCAACTCTTAAGATTATGATAGCGGGGGTCGTATGGCATGGTGTTAGAAAGTCGCGCCATGTAGCTACGTACCATTATTACACATGTATCAGAGCGCGAACGCAAAACATGCACCAGCTCCTACAAATCAACTTAGGATAAAATATTGCGTATCGGGTTACGATCGCTATTATTACTACGATTTCGTACACGTTTTTTTGAATCCGTGATTCGCGGTTGGTCGACTTATAGGTTCACAAAAACAAACTCTGTTTGAACCTCTAGAGTTTCGTTGAATACTTACACAACACGACAACCAGTCGAGAACCGGGGTGTGTATAGTTTGCTTTGAAAAATGTTGACGTTACGCAAGTTCGGATCCATGTAAATTAAAACGAATTTAACGAAACATAGGTGTTGTAGCATCTCAGCAAGGTTGGATTTTATTTTGTCGTTTCGTTATTCTTCAGTAGCTTCTATTGATGTTGTTTGTTCGAATCGTTCGAAGTCATTCTTACAGCTCCGTACAACCGTCGTGCTTCGCTGAGCTCGTTTATACTTTCGATGCGGGCACAAATGCGGCGAAACATTTCGACGATTTGATCCAACTTGACTTCGCACGAAGTTAGCTAAAACATTCAATATGAGATTGATTGTATTCTGACGCAAAACTTAAGGCGAACATTAAACTAAACTAAAAATGATAAGTTGTTACTGTAATCAAAACTACTGTACAGTGTTTTAACAAAGCTTTTAATAAAAATTTTCACCGTTTATTGATTTCAGACTTAGGTGCTTACACAAATATTTAGTTTTCTTATGTCTTGCCAAGTTAGCTACGACAATGGTGTACTCTTTGAGGAATAAAATACTTCTTCATTCGACCTGTTTTGATAAGCTCCTAACTGTGGCCGACTCAAGATGTGTTCATTCTAAAGAAGGTACCTCCGTCATAAATTTTTATAGAAATTCCGGTCGAAATGACCTTAGAATTACAGTTATTGGCTCTGTATTTAACGCAGTTTTAGTTTAGGGGCTATACAAATTTTGATTGCTTTGGAGTGGCAATTATGTTTAATATCATTAGGGTGGAGTGTCTTCCGTTTAGCACGTTCAGAAGTGTTATAGGATGCTTTATAAATAAAAAAATTATTTATTATCTCCTTTGATTTCAGAGGTAGCGCTGGCATTTTTGCCGTTTTCGGTTCCTCGTGGTATTAAAAGGTCCACTTTGTTCTTGCCGCATCTCAAAAGTTTGGACTCCTGTGCTTTATTTTTCGTTGGTAATATTTGGCTTCTGCTGCTGCACAGCCATTATTGAAAAAAAATTGACAATTTGATAGTTCCTAAACTAATCACAAACAACTAACGGGAAAATTTCTTTAACAAATGTTTTCAAAAGCAATAAAGGCCATATTAGCAGAATTAACAGATATTAACAGTCTTATGACGTTAATTATGAACTATTCTGGCTTTTGGCATTGAATAAATTGAATTGAATGTTGACAGTTTTAATCTCAGAATCCACCTGGCGAGCCATGTGGCATCTCCGTTTCATGTATTCCAGCTAAAATTGGTAGTTCCCTTAATTCAAACAAAGGGTCCCTGGCTCAAGCTTCATGAAAGTTTTTTAGCTTATGGTAAATCCAGTGCCAAGGAACCAATAATAATGTTTTAAAAAGTTACCAGTAATACGTTGTTAATGCTTTTAAAGTAGGGGTTGTGTGTCATTCTCAAGCGCGTTAACTTGTGATCTAATGTCCCAAAGTTTTGCTCGTTAATACTTCTAAATCTATATAGACCAGATTTTGTTATATAAATTGAGCATTTATCAATTCACATCATTAGAAACACATTATAGCAAGGCTAGATTCAGGCATGAAATCACCTTTTCAATAGTACTATGTTAATCTGATAACGTTTTTATACGTTAGAAGCGTTATTTATTCGCTGAAACATAAATTTAAAAAAGGCAAAAAATATGTGCCGACGTGAGTTGAACAACTAACTGTGGATTGGTAGAACGGCGCTCTATATCACAAGGCCAAGCTTTAATGAAGGTGTGCTACGCTACCTTTGCGAGTCGCTCTATCTACGTTACGAGTTTGTCCAGAGGACTTTAATATGCTGGGGATATTCTAAACTTTATAAATTATAGCGAGCAAAACGTAACTTACGGCCAAACATCGCACCAACGTGGCAACAGTAAAAAACACAGAAACCTAGCTGCACGAATTTCGCGAGTAAAGCGCGCAAACCGACGCGCTTCTGAAAAGGCGGTTTGGACTAAAAATGGAAGCCGGGTCGGGCGCAGTGCAGGTAGGGTCTGGTCGGGCTAAAGTTGGGCCACGGCCGAATTGTCAATGGAACGGATTGCCCATGGTTGGTGGATTTTACCAGTTGAAGCATATTCACATAAAATATACAAATGTACTCATGTATCTATATGTAGATATTTTTAGTCAGGTAATAAACAAAACATATTTCTGTACATACATAATATTTAAAACAATGTTGACGGCTTTATTTTCACAAACTTAGAATTAAACAAACTGTTATTTTTTTGATTACTAATTAATATTCCACCATGCTTCAGTTTAATCAATGCATTTTACTATGAGTGTTGTGGTGAGGTGATTCGGTCGGCAACCGTGTCCAACATTTTTAGAAAATTTCAGTTTTTTTACTTATAATAACTGATTAGCGGGTGGATCCGTTTTGACATTTTTCCTCGTTGTATTTTAGAGTCGTGCTGTGCCCTTCAATTGGACCGAACTTATATCCTCTAAAATCTTTTCTCATGTGTATGTTGCGTTTTATATTACATTTTTAATTCATCAAATTTCATTGTTAATTACATAGGTTTTGAATTTTGAAATTTGGATTACATAGTTTTTATAATTTTATTTGTTCTTAAATTTGCAATAAGTTCAAGGTATTTGCGATATCGCCGCCCAGTTGTTTCCTTCCGCATTGATAACCATGTAAAATATCGATAATAGTGCAATGACTTGAACCTTGTAAAGAGGTGTTTCACTACCTTCTGTAGGCTAGCTAGGGCTACGGCCCTCTTCCGAAATTATGTGCTCTGTTACACAGTTATCTGTATTCCATGACATTTAGTTCTGGTTGGATTACAAAGCAAATATTTTTGACATGGCGAGGGGGTGAAGTGTGTGATAATTCAAAAATACTATCTTTCGGTAGAAATATAGACGGAGCGATGAAACAACCTGTGTAAATGAAGACTTCCATTGCACTAGGCATGTCTTAGATTTTAGGTCATTCTAACATAGTTACCGGGTCTGGTCGGGTCTGGAGGGAAAACTGCACCCGAATTCCATCTTTAGTTTGCACCATATGCTATTCCAAATTGGCCTATTTAGTCTGTTCAACGTCTGACAAATTGTAAAGATATCTGCAGCCGTTGTTTAGAATACTGAAATGTTACACAGCAGCAGGGGAATTAATAGTTGCTATTACATAGGCTAAACGCAACGGTTATAATTTTGGCTTTTTCTAATTTAGAGCTAAAAATGTTGCACTAACTTTGTTTTCAAGATGAACAAGGCGCGTTGTAATGGTTTGGGGCCTACCAAATCGGTCTCTAGACACGTATTGTCCTGGTTTACCCAATGTGCGATCTAATCTGGAAAAAATGACTTTATTAATCGTATTACAGCCCATAATAAAACTGTAAATGAACAATCAGATAGGTTGTTCAATGGAAAATTCTGTTTAAGCGTCAGCATACCAATTTGTTTCGATCTTTTATTTGTACGATTTTATGATGAAATTTCTGAGAAGTTTTATTTCATCGATAGTGGAATTTTCGACTAAATTATTTCGGCTATGCACAATTAAAAACCAAGAGGTAAACACTAAAAACGACAAAATGGAATAATTCACGCTGGAGTTTTCCCTAAAATTTACTGTAACCATTAATTTAATCTGCGGTTATAAATTTGGAGCATACATTCAACAAATGCGTTTATAAAAGAAACTATGTGGGCTGTGTGTTGTGTATAGTCTGCCTTCATAGACTAAGTCAAGCCGGATGTTTCAAATAAATACGACGAAAGCTTCTGCCCCCTCGCACCTACTCTTTTGTCTTTTCTAGTATAAATTGACATAAGAACTAATCATACGTAGTTCTGTCCCCTCACTATTCCAGACTGATCTGCGTTCCTGGGTGGTTGTGCTTGAATTTTGAACCAATGCTGGTTTTTTCTCCCTATAAGAGAAACACTGGTGAGAAAACTTGATATGAGCACCACAGTGCAAAAACTTGATGTTGAGTTGGATAAAATAATGAGTTTCGAAAACGTCTGATATCTATTCTATATGTTATTAAATGTCAACTTATTTATTTATATATTCCATAGTATTGTATAAATGTTGCGGTTATTGAGCAAATTTTTGCCTTTTTGGTCAACGTATGTTTTATTTATTTTCAACAACTGTAATTTAGTTTCTAAATTATAGAGGAGTTTAAATTATTTCCTTGGAATCAATTTTTATATCGTACCATTTGCCAATTATCTTTGAAACAAATCATCTCTTTAGCACCCCGACAATGATGATACCAGAGTTACAACCATATACAGTACCGTTAAGCTAAACACTTTGCTGAGCAATATGCGCAGTTTTGTTAATCGCGTAAATATTCTATTTGAGCTTGTTATTAAATTAAAATGTTATATTAAGCTGTCTGCCAAGGAAGGCTTGTTTTAGTCTCTTATGTTAGGCTTAGAGGTATAAAACTATATACGATAACTGTAGGGAGACAAAACTTAACATGGCTTTTAATTATGATGTGTAGAAATTAAGCTTGTACGTAGAAATTATTGCAGCAGAGTTGGCGATGAGAGGTTGAATGCACGATTGGCATTGTTAATCCAACACAAACCGGAATGTAGCTAACGCTTTCAACATGCGAACTAGCTCATTGAATTTTATTACAGCTCAAAAACTCTACGTTTATACCGATAGCTCTCATCTAACTCTAACAACGGTTTCAAATCGTAAACGAAAAGGCAATAGACGATTTTAAGCAATATGAAGCGCAACGTTATCGTCATAAAAACTTTAAAAGATCTTTCCACTGTTGTAGTTGGAGTTTCTACAATGCAATGAATGCATCAAAGGGTTTTGTATAGTATTCACCGAATTGCTCTTTCCAGAGAATTCAAAGTCTATTATCTAGTTGTCAAACTATGAATTTTGCACAGATCGTGTCTGGATTTGATAATGCTTAAACGATCCTAAATATTCGTAAATGTACGAGGTCTGAGGCCCAAGTGGGGTTGCCGGTGTTCGCGGTGGAGGGCGGTGGGAGGGGGTTAGTTTTCCGCCTGCAACATAGTGGGATCAACTGGTCGGCGGGGTACTAGGTCAGGGGAGACAAATTTTCAAAATTTTTTTGGGGTCAAGGTTTTTCCTCCAAT